>JANPWX010000101.1:186770-252612 GCA_024734555.1 Trochalopteron elliotii | reverse complement strand
GCTGGGGCAGCTGATCCGAGACCTGGTAGGGCTGCGCGGGGCCGGGGGCGGCCTCGGGGCTGTGCCCGGGACAGGCCGGGCTCCAGGCGGGGAGGGTGGGCGCGGGGTCGCGGTCGGGCCGGTACCGGAGCTCGGTTCAGGGATCGCTGGGAGGCGGCGAGCAAAAGGGACGTTGAATTTGTGTTCCTGTGTGCTTGTTTATGACCTCAGCTTGTGATTATACATCTTTTTGCAAAGTTTTAACCCTTCAAAATCGGCTTGTCCTGTGTAATAGCGCAGGGTGGGATTGTTGGAGAGTCCTGTGCAGGGTTAGGAGTTAGGCTCGGTGATCCTCGAGGGTCTCTTCCAAATCGAGATATTCCGTGACTCTATGAAATAATATTTTTTTTTCCTCTTAAGATTTTTTGTTGTTTACTCAGGCAGTTTGATGCGGATGCAGTAATTAAGGATATCCTGCCTTGTGACACAGCAGTGTAGTAAGAAAACAAGCTTTACTTCTTTAAATAAAGGCGTTAATTTGGAATTAGTCTTAAATACAGTTCTGAACCAGATAAAAGTTATTTTGGTAAATCCTCTAAATGCCATAGAGATGTTATTTACAGTATAGGAAAACTAGGGGGGAAACCCGTTTTCTTGTTTCTCACTAACCTCACTATGACTAATTACTCTTTGCTTAAAAAAATTAAAAGGAGCAGATTAAATTTCTGTCTGCAAGGCACAAATTAATCCATTTACAGAATTAGTGCTCCATTAGCGCACAGGAGCCCGAATCTGTCTCAGAGGGGCTGGTTGTATTTGAGTTTTGGACTCATTCCAGTAGACTTTTTAGACAGACTGGTGCTGACTTAACATCCCTGCTTCCTTGTGCTGAGGGCAAGCTGCAGGAATTTTGGGGGTGTGGGAAGACCTGGTTCTGCCCCTAATGTTAGGATTGCATTAGAGTGGGATCAGTATGAGTTTGTGCTGTGCATTCAGAACCTCAGGCAGATCTCAAATGGGGATCACCCCCTTCCTCTCGTCACATTCCTAACCCCCATTCCTTTGTTTCTTTGTAGGTCTCTGCTACAGCTACTCTTCCTTTAAACTTGGACCCCTTTGCAGCACCAAAGTAGGAAAAAAAAAGGCACTTCTGGGTTTGTTTGAAGCAGGGTATAAATCCCCTTACAGCTCAGTTTATAAACAGCCTGTGTAGTTGTTTTTTTGCACTTTTCCCCTCCTCTCCTTGAGAGCAGGGTTGGTGTTGAGCATTGTGTCAGCACTGCCGTGTCTGCAGACCCTCAGTCCTTGCAGGGAGACCTCTGTGTGCATCCAGCCAGCCCAGGATCTGCTGCCTGGACACCAGTCAGCTCCAGTTTGGAAGGAGCACATCCATGGTGCTGCTGTGCCCGAGCTCATGAGCCTGGAGCTGACAGTCCCTGCCCAAGGGCTCCTGTGGTTTGTGTGGGCAGCCCGTGGCTCCCACAGTTCTGTGGCTGCTTGGAGCCACAGGTGTTGGGAAAGATGGGACAGGAAAAGCTCACAAATATGATTGCCTGGCAAGAGATACTGAGAATATAAAACCTATGAATGAAATAGAAATGAGAGCCAGCTTTGGGATGTGATCATGGCAGGCAGGAGGATGGTGGTTGTAACAAACAATGGGACACCAAGGGACCCAAAGTTCCACCCTGCCAAGGTATCAGGGAAAAGATAGATGAGAAGACAGTCTCTAGAGTTTAGAATACAGAGTGATATGGTGATATAGCAGTTCTCATAGGCTGTGTGCAAAGTCTGTAGGTTTTGTATCTCCTGCGGGTTGGTCACTGTAAATTAGAATATTCAACACATAAGGAGATACAATGTATTGTAACAAGGTTCTTGCTCTTTTACTTTACCTCTCTTACCTGACCCACCTCTTACCTCTGACGTCTCTGCTCTCACCTCACCTCTCATGCCCTTGCTCTCTCTCTCTCCCTCTCTCTTTGGGACTTCCCCTCAGCCCAGGCTGGTGGCTGAAGGCAAAAGGCCCTTTTTACCCACCAGCCTTGCAATAAAACCACGTGTTCTCTCAAAAGTGTCTCAGGTTTGCAGAGTTCCCTCTCCCTGCCATCCTTTGTTGCTCCTACACCCCGGGATCACATCTGGCCAGCTCAGAGCCTGCCTGTGGCCGTGGAGAGGCTCCTGTGGTGTTTTCCCTGGGATGGGATTTACAGCACAAGAAAACAAAACAGATCCCACTGATCCACGGCAGGGAGCAGAGCAGGGAAGGGACAGGGAAAAGGGAAAAGGAGCTGTTTGTGCAGGGAAATTGTGAGTGAGGAGGGAGGGGAGCAGCAAGGTTGGCTGCAGGTCCTGCCTTAAGTGACTTTAGAACAAGTGGGAGGTTCCAGCCTGTGTGAAGTGATGTTTTGTTGCTCAGAAGACCTGATGGGAGCATTGCCCATCTTTGTGTTGTCTAAACACTTGCCTAGTGTAGAATATCTTTTGCTTTAAAAACCACTCCACCAGGTTATATTGTGATTTCCAGGAATAACTGCTTTAAATAAACCCAGGATATCCCTTCTATTCTACTTTGGTACTGCAAATGGCCCAGATTTGAATGAGAAGGAGCAGGTAGGAGAATGAGAAGGTCTTTGTAGGAGAGACCCACAAAGAAACAAAGGTACTGGGGTTAGGGAAGTGTCAAGAGACAGGAGATGATCCTGCTTTGGGATGCCTGAGCTTCTGAAAGCAAACGATGGAGATGGGTTTGAACTGAGCAGCTGATTTTGTGCATGAGGATTGATAGACAATGATCAGGAGCACCTGGGGGGGACAGAAACCAGAGAAAACACTGGAAGGCAAAAGTAGTGACACAGAAATGGTCAGAATCAGCTGATTTAGCTCCTTCTCTATTATAGAGTATAAAAATTTTTGAATATCTAGACAGGATAAGAGAGAAGATAAACTTTGTTATGATAACTGCAGAAAGAAGAGGTAATAATTATGTGATCAAACCAAAGAAAATACATCTAGGAAAAAATCTACATGCTGCATTTAGCTGTTAGCTTAAATTGATGGACTTGGCTTCAAATTTTTTGTTTGAGATGCTCAATCAGTTAAAGGAGGAATGTTTCATATTAAAAAGACATTTTTATGTTAGTAATGAAAGAAACCAACATCATCTCCATTCAATTTTATTCAAAATATTTGTTCATTTTTCCATCATATGGGATTGAAATCTTGCAAGTGAAATTAATAATGGGCATGTGTCTTCAAAGTGCTTATTTATTGGGTCTTTTTGGCACTTTAGCCAAACTATTGTACTAGAACTTGTGTCTTGCCTTTCTCTGCCCTTTGAAGGGCCATGAAAGGGGGGAGAGGCAGAAAAACTCCTGATGTTTTCATGGAGCTGTGGTGTCCCTGAGGACACACCATTCCTTCTCCATACCATGGTAACTTCTCCTGTTGTCAAACCGTGTGTTAAACCATCCTCACAAATTATATTCCCTTTTTTCCTTTCCAGAATGAAATCAATGAGGTTCCTTTCTTCGATGTGCAGCTGCCTTATGAGCTGGCACTGAAGATATTCCAGTACCTGGGCAAGGCTGAGCTGGGGAGGTGTGCTCAGGTAAGTGCTGCTGGCACTTTGCTGCTCTGATACCACTGAAAACTGGCAGAAATAGTGACAATCCAGGCACCTCCATGCAGGGAAGTGAGGTGGCAGCCCAGGGAACTCAGCTGGTTGTGCTTTCACTTACAGGAGACAGTTCCAAAGCTGAATATTGCAAATGTAATGGTACATGAGCTGGATTTACAGCTGCACTTGAGCAGAGTTAAATAAAACATCTGTGGCTTGGGTAGCAGTGACACCTTAAAGTTGAAAATAAATAGTACAAAGATATTTTGATTCAAGGGAGTGTTCTGAAGCATTTTTGGTTCAGGTGAGTGCCTTGCAGTGTTTAGACCTCAGCACCTGGCAGTGCTAAGGGCATGGCAAGAGCTGCTGCTCCCACTCTCCAGCCTGGCATTGAACCACAGACACTGGAACAGTAACTTTCTGTCTGTAGTATTTCCATGTGAGGCTAAATTCTTAAATGACCCTGATTTCCTCCCCCCAGCCCTGCAAGGGGTTTATATTTTTCTTTTCTGATGCTTTGAGCTAATGCTCTCAGCAGGCTGTACTCAGACATGGGCCATAATTTATGTGTAGTTGTAAACTGCCTGTCTCTTCCAGAACTTTACTAACTGAAACACTCACTCTCACCTCATTCTGCTTTGGGTTGTCCAGCCCACACTGTTGGGCCTCTTTATTTCCTTTCTTCACACACTGAATGATGAACCTCCTCTCTGAATGAGTCTTCAAAGCAAACTTCATTGGCAAGTGCTGATTACCCTGTGAAATCAAGCAGAATTATATTATATCCATTTTATTGTGGATATAATTCCAGCTTCTCCTATGGCCACTATTTAGAATTCCAGGCTGATGTTCATTAACTCTTATGTGCAAAGCACATCTTGCAACTTCACAAAAATCCAACCAAAACTGTTCTTTGTGTTCCAGACAGTCTAGGGCATGGTTTGAGTGGAGGAAAAAATGTTAATGTGTGAAAACTGAGAAGTGACAGACAGGGTCTGTTGAGGATGGTAAACTAAATTCAAATATTCTGCCAGTGGCCCAGGCTTTGAAAGGAAATTGGGCTTTTAATGTTCACTATGAGCATGTTGTGGTGTTAAATAGCTACAAGTGGTTATTGCTTAAATCTTTGACTTGCTAATGCCTTTTAGGAACAGAGACTGTTTAAAGAAAATTAATTCCTCCTGCAGGGCTGCTCTTGCAGAGGGCAGAATTCTCTAGGATTATTTTTTGATGCTGTCCAGGACAGGGAAGCTTTCAGATATGCTCAAGTTTCTGTCCCTTGGGGTGGAGATATGCCATCAGTAAAGGCCACAGCCCGTGACATGGAACAGGGCTGCATTTTTGAAGTGGATTAGTTTAAGGTTGTTCTTTCACTCTCCTTTCCCCCCCTCCTTAGGCATGATCAGTTTACCTCATGGCATAGTAGAAAGATTGGCTGCTGTAGGGCTGCTCCTTTTCCCTGTGCTTGGGGCTTCTCTGCATTTCCCTCCCCTTCACTTGGCTTTTTACCTTGAACCTGTTCTCACAAGATGTGTTTTAACACACACAATTTTCCACATTTCTCCTTCTCCTCGTCCCAAGTCATTGTTCCTTTGTGGCAGCTGACAGGTAGCTGAGCATGTGCCCAGTGTTTTACAGGGCTTTCCCAATCAGATGAATATCCAGTGCAGAGCTGGCTTCTTTTTAAGTGTTCAAATAAAAAGCAGAGCCATAAAAATAAATAGCATTTTCATTTTTCTCTTGATGGTTTTGTTTTTGAAGGGGGGGAGCCCTCTTCTGTTCCATGGAAAACCCTGCTGCTTTATGGTGTTATCCTAGAAAGATTTTTTTTATTAAGGTGCCTTGGGATTTCAGTGAAATTGGGCCAGTTGGTGGAATTGGCATCATTATCTATGTGAGTGCCTTTGGAGAAAACCTGTTTGCTTAGTTCTTTATGCCAAATTGGTAACCAGCTAACAGGAAAGGAGCCTGACTGCAGAGCCTCCCTGAGATTTAATCACACCACAGACTGTCTGGAGAACTTTCATTTCACCTTGATATTTCCCTCTCCCTCACTCCCCCACAGCTTTTCTTTGATTTTTTGGAATTAGTCCTGTAAACCACAACCTGTCTGGGTGGCACTGGAAATACAAAAGCCTGTAAATAAGTGTTCTCAGTGCCTGAGCTCTGCTGGCTCTGCAGCAGGGGGGTGACAAACACAGTCCCTGTTGATAGCCCACGTTTGGAATTCAAGGAGAAAGGTGTTCAGGGGTTCCTGTACCCAGAACAGGCCAGAGAAAGGCAGATTTTTTTTTCCCTGTGAGCACTTTTTGATTATGTTCTGACCATTGGCAGAAATATCTGTGCCATGAGTGACTCTCCTGTGAATGTGAGCAGGTTTGGGACAGTCACTCCTTCCTCCTGGTCAGGATGGAGAGGGAAAATAAAAACAATCCCAGATGTGACAAACTGAAATGTCCCTATGTGATTTGGGGTCTGTAGATACATTAATTTTCCCCATGGCCTGGGGACCTGGCCTTTATGGTTCAGCTTGGTGATGAGGGGATGTGTTTGAGTTCAGCAGCACTGGATTCTGGCAGTTTTGTTTCTGAACAGATGAGTGAGAAATTCCCTTGACCTGTTAGGTTTTCATCTTAGAGAAGGTTTAGAAGTGTTTACCAACACAGGAATTGTGTATGTATCTGGGGCAAGGGAGACTATTTCTAGGAATTTAGGGATGAATTGTCATGCATAAATCAAGAATTTCAGCTGCTTGCCTCCAGGGCTTCTGGGATTGTCAAACTGTTGAGGCTTTAGTGTTTATACATTTACAAAAAAGAAAATTGAGTGTGGTTTTTTGAGCATGGTTTTCGGATCAGGGTTGTTTATGGGTAAAAGCCATCATCCATCCTCCTTGTGATTCCCAGACAGAGCAGAGAAATGGATGGATAAGGATATTCCTGCCCTGGGCTGAGCCCCCAGAGTGGGCAGCAGGAGAGGAGGGGGGATTCTGCCCCTCTGCCCTGCCCAGGTGAGACCCCACCTGCAGAGCTGCTCCTGCCTGTGGGGTCCCCAACATGGGAAGGATGTGGAGGAGCTGGAGTGAGGCCAGAGGAGGAGACTCTCCCAGGGCTGGAGCCCCTCTGCTCTGGATCCAGGCTGGGAGAGCTGGGGGTGCTCACCTGGAGAGGAGAAGGCTCCAGGGAGAGCTCAGAGCCCCTGCCAGGGCCTAAAGGGGCTCCAGGAGAGCTGGAGAGGGACTGGGGACAAGGGCTGGAGGGACAGGACACAGGGAATGGCTTCCCAGTGCCAGAGGGCAGGGCTGGATTGGATACTGGGCAGGAATTGTTCCCTGGGAGGGTGGAGAGGGGCTGGGATGGAATTCCCAGAGCAGCTGTGGCTGCCCCTGGATCCCTGGCAGTGTCCAAGGCCAGGTTGGACATTGGGGCTTGGAGCAGCCTGGGACAGTGGGAGGTGTCCCTGCCCATGGCAGGGGGTGGCACTGGGTGGTCTTTAAGGTCCCTTCCAGCCCTAAACATTTTGTGCTCAGGGCTGTGATCAGAAAAGATGAGCAGCTTCCATCAGAATGGCTTTGGATTAAACACTTGGCACTATTTTTTGTACTGAGCTCAAAGTCCAGCTAGTTCTAATTGAGGCCCCTGGTCTCAGCAAATGAGCCTTGACTCTGCCTTTGTGTGTCTGGGGAAGAAAATAAACCTAGTGAAATAAAAACCATTATCAGATGCAGAGGGATGAATAAACCTTCATTAGGATTTGAGCCAGTTGATTTAGATGGGATTAGAAGAAATTTTGGATTTGATGGAAGAGGTGGGGTTTTTTAAGGGGGGAAAATATCCCCCAGAGGCAAAACCAAATAGCAAAGCCTATGTCAGCAAAAGCCTTTGAAGTCCTTCAGAACATTATTACTTGCTGAACTATAAAATGTAAAACTGTCCCTGTGTGGAGCTCAGGGGAACCCAAACTTTCTTTGCTGAGAACAGTTGTAAAAAGATAATAGCAACACTGAAGACAAAATTAAATTCAGGACTCCAAATCTATACACAAGTCTGTAAGATGTTGTCATTGATCCTTGCTGGAGTTTCTGTGCAGTTTAGATTTGGAAACACTTTTAACAAGAGCTTTGCACATCTCAGCTCCTCTCCAGCACCCAGCATTTGGGTGCATGTAAATAAAGCCATAATGCCCTGGCTTTTGGGGCCTCACCTGAAACTCCAAGTCAAGCAGATCTAATAAAGCTGACTTGAAGCCAATGGCTGGTTTTAATGCTGCAGCTCACAGTGGTGCTGTAAAGTGAAATGCTTGAGACTCTTTATTAGTGATTTCGTGCAGCTGAGCCTCGCTCAGTGGGGTTTTACAAGGGATTGGCATGTGAGTTTGGGGCTGTAAGAAAAGGCTGGGTTAGGGACCCTTTGGAAATTCAGGCTTGTAAAGCAGCAGGGTTTGCTGTAATTTGATTGAAAAAAAATCAGGGTAGGATAGGATCTTTATTCTCCCTGAAAGTTGAAAAGGCAGTTGAAATTTTATGTAGCTCCCCCCCCCGCCTTTTTCTTTTGTTTTACTGTCTTTATAAAATGCTTTTAAGACCTTGAAACTCGAAAGGTCTGTGCAATATTGTCTGTTTTGGCAGGCTGAAAGGTGTGTGTTTATTTTTGATTTTTCTTTTGGAAAGCTGGCCTGGTTTGGCTGTGCTTCCCTGTCCCTGTCAGGAGAATGTGCTGCTGTTTGGGGAGGGGGCAGAGGTTCTGCCTGGGGAGCTCCACTCCTGCACCACAGCTGCTCTTTTGGTGTGTCAGCAGAAAGCTGCTTTGGGGTGGGTTTTTGTTTTTTTTTTTTTTTGTATACTTGGAGCAATAACACAGATATTTATCCTACTTTCAAATCAAACTGAGAGCAAATTCCTAATGGTTTGGATTTGGGATTGCCTCTTTTTGGTGCATTTGAAGTTGCTGAGTGTGTCCCTCTAGGGACAGGAGCACTTGGCACTTTGATTCCAGGGTGATGTGTGTTGCTGGAGAAGCCTCAGTGCTGGTTCTGTCATTTCAGGGCATTATTGCTGCCCTGTGCAGGTTGTTTCCTTTGTCAGAGGATGGAAGGGGATTGTCTCCCTCTGCCAGTTTGCACTGGGGTCTCTGGGTGATTAAGAACATTCATTTTGCTGCATTTGGATATTCCTATTTGAGCACTGCTCTTCTCTGTAGGTCTCAAATCTCAAAAACACTTGCAGGTTACTCAGATCACCCCTTATTTCATCATACTAAACATTTTTTGTGTGTATGACTATGGAAAAAATGGCAAATAAATATAAAGAGATGGTCCTGGGAGAATTTGTGTCCATGGGAGGCTCGGATTCTTGGCATAATCCGGGGACTGAAATGAACATTAGATGCTTAATTGTAACTTACTGAAAATGATGTCAGTCTCAGAAGGTCCTTTTAATCTTTTTAGAAACAGAGCACAATTGATTGCTGCTTTCACCAGTCGTGGCTTTCATTGGTTACGTCTGTTTTTTTAAATTAAGAATTACAGAGGAGAAAAAAAAGCTACTTAAGTTGGCTCTTACCTCTTGAATCTTTAATTCTGAGCCCACAATTGTTTGTGATGAAGCTGTTCTCTCTGGAACGGGCAGCAACTTGAGGCTGCTTGAAAAACTTAATAATTCATTCCTATTTATGCATACTGTAATACAATAGGTTATAAATCACTAATGTCATACCCCTAATCAGGCATTGTCAGTGGGACTTCAGAGATATGGTGCTGTGATCTGTGAGGGTTTCTTAGCTACAAACATGAAAATAAATTCATTTTTTTGCTCTACGCTCAAAATTCTCTCTTAATTGTTTTCTTGCTGCTTTCCCTGTCAAAATGCTCCAGTCACTGATATTTCAGGTTGACAGTGGGGCCACTAAACTGGTGTCCATGATATGTGGAGTTATTAGTGGAGTATAAACTCAGTTATTTCCTGAAGAACCCACAGGAAACAAGCCTTTTGTTAAAGGTCTGGGGTTTTTATACGCTCAGGTGTATAAAGAGTGAACAAATATTTGTTTGAGTAAGACTTTCACCTTAGTACAGACCTGTATTAATTTATATGTTTATATTTCAGATGCTATTTAATATTTCATATTAAATCTAATTTTTCCTTACATATTTATGGGAGATCCATATATAAACCTTGATTTCTAGGTCAGCAGGACGTGGAAAGTCCTTGCAGAAGATGAAGTGTTGTGGTACCGGCTGTGCCAGGAGGAGGGATACCTGCTGGACATGAGCATCTCTGACCATTCCTGCTGGAAGCTGGCCCTCAAAAACTGCAGAGCCAGAGAACAAATGCTGAAAACCAACTGGAAGGTGAGAGGGAATTTCCTTAGAGGGAGAAAAATGGGAACCTGGTTCCAGCAAGTGGGAGAGGAGAGTTGGTGTTGTGTTTCGCACCTCCTGGGGGTGTTTTGGGGCTGGATGTGTCTTCTCTCAGCAGCAGTAGCAAAGCTGGGAGTTCCCCAGCAGTGGATTTTGGTGGATGAAGGAATGGGGACACCAACCCCTGTGTCCTGTCTGCCCCAACCCCTGTGTCCTCTCTGCAGAACCGTGTGGGAGCCGTGAGCCAGCTGCGCNAGGGTCTGGAGGGCCCCCTGCACCTTGGGCAGGGTCTGGAGGGCCCCCTGCACCTTGAGCAGGGTCTGCAGGGCCCCCTGCACCTTGGATAGGGTGTGTGGTGCCCACTGCATCTCCTGTAGGGTGTGTAATGCCCACTGCATCTTCTATAGGGTGTATAATGCCCACTGCATCTTCTATAGGGTGTATAATGCCCACTGCATCTTCTATAGGGTGTATAATGCCCACTGCATCTTCTATAGGGTATGTAATGCCCACTGCATCCTGTATAGGGTGTGTAATGCCCACTGCATCCTGTATAGGGTGTGTAATGCCCACTGCATCTTCTATAGGGTTTGTAATGCCCACTGCATCTGCTATAGGCTGTCTAATGCCCACTTCATCCTGTATAGAGTGTGTAATGCCCACTGCACCTTGTATAGGGTGTGTAATGCCCACTCCATATTCTATAGAGTGTGTAATGCCCACTCCATCTTCTGTAGAGTGTATAATATTCACTCAATGTTTACCAGAGTGTGTAATGCCCACTGTACCTGCAGCAGTGTGTAGTGCCCACTCCATCCTTACCAGAGTGTGTAATGCCCATTCCATCTTTTATTGTGTCTGTAATTCCTACTCTACCAGGCTGTGTAATGCTCACTCCACCTTTAACAGAATGTGTCAAGCTTGCTCCATCCTTACCAGGCTGTGTAATTCCCACTCCATCTTCACCAGTCTGTGTAAGGCTCTCTGCACCTTCACCATCTGAAATCTCAGGTGCTTCTTTTAATAAATTCAAAAGCAGCACCTGTTTGAAGCATAGGAATGGATTCACCTGCAGTTTTTGAGACAGGCTGTCCTTAAGTGACTGATAAGGGTGGTTATCTATAATTTACCTCAGCAGTTCAAATTTTTATGGGACTATTCAAAAGTTATCTCATGTACAAGTAGTCTCTGTAAAAAACTCATGTGCTTTCTGATGAACTCCATCTATTGTTTTGCTGTGGAAGCACCCAGAATGTATTAAACATTTTACACATCTACTGAAAAAATCCCCCTTTTTTATGTTTTTCCATAAAAATCTCTTAATCACAAGGATATCTTGTTACAGCACAAAAATAACTTTAGAAGGACTATTACTTTTCTCCATTCTTACTTAGAAGACAACCTGGAAGGAAAATAACCTACTCAGAATAGGTAAACTCAATCTTCTCTTTTCCTAATACAGAAGTTTTCTGGACCTTGGTTTAATGTTAGCTGTTCCTGAGATTTATACTCTTAAATACAATTTTAAGAGCCTCACAGATTTTTAGAAGAGCTTCCAGTGATTCTCTCAGTAAGTGTGAGGCTTTACTGTGTTCTGTTTGGAATTCACAGGTTCAGTAATTAGTAACCCTCCAGAAATCACATGAGTAAATAAAAGTTAGGATATCCTGGGGAGCTGTGGGACATTGTCCTTTACATACCAGAGTTCAGTGTTGTATGGTAGCACTTCATGTTAATGGTGTGGGATTAGAGAAAACTGCTTCTAAAATACTTTAAGATTCACAGACTGGTTATAAGAAAGATGCCTGGAAAACTCTTAATTCATGGAAATGCTTTTGAATGCTCTTGAGCATCTGAAAGCAGGACTCTAAACTGTCAGACAGCAAACCCAGTTCTTCCCATGCTGCTGCCAGCTGCTCCAGCTCTTTTCCTTCATTTTCTCCATGGTGTTTATATCCAAACAGGCAGTAGATAGGAGTTATGCAGATTAAGTTACATTTCTGAAGTATTAATCAACAAAGGTTATGAATCCTGCATATTAAACTCAAACAGTCCATATTTTGGCTTGGTGTATTACAGAATTTGGGTTCTGACAGTTGCACACACCCTTTTCATATTGGTTCTCCAGTTCCTCCAGTATCTCCTGATTCTCTTGCTGAATTTACATCAGGTGTGTGGTACAATTAAATAATTCAGGTTCCTGAAAACAGGTGAGCAGGTAAGAGACCACTAAGGGAAATTGGCATTCTAAATTTGCTTGTAGAAAAAGCAATGTTCAGTTAAATGACTTTCCAGTAACTTCTCTGAAAAATGAATTATCTCTTTATGAAGCTGTGAGCATGTATTTGATAAAACAGCATGAAGAAATTAGAATTCAGCTGTTTGAATTTACCTGGTTAGTAAATGAAAAGTTTAGGGTATTAGAACACAAAAATTATGTTACATCCTTTGCTGTTTACTGCTTGTCCTGCACTCTGCTTTGTCTCTTAATTTGGTAAATGGTAAATATCAAACAAAATTGACTTCAAGTTTTAGTTATAACTTCCAAGGGCATCAGCAAATTGTGCAGGGAAATACTTGATATGCATTTGGTAAGTATTTAGGATATTGAGGAATTTGTTGGGGTTTTGTTGTTTGCTGTGTTTTTTATTTTTTAAATCCAACCATAACCCTCCCCTGTGTCTCCCAACTTATAAAATTGTACATAATGGCATTGTGCTTTCAAATTTGTCATAAAAGTGTAATGAATCTGGTGATCAATAACAAACTGTTGCATTCTTTCAGTGCTGAAGAAGTAATTTAATAGCTGAGGTTTACAAAGTCAATTCTCCTCTCAGTATAAATACCAATTATCTGTTACATTTAATGATTCTCTCTCCCGTTTCACAAACACTTGTGTGCTCAGCTTTGCATGGGAATAATCAGTGATTACAGAGGGCCCTGTGTGTGTGAGCTAAGCTGGTGTGTGAGTTTGCAAGGCCTGATGCTGCTAATCCAGAATTGTGAGACATTTCCTGAGGTTTTTCTATCCAGTGGCTTGGGCCATCACCTTTCTTCTGTCTCAGGCTGCTGCACTGGACACTCAGGGCTGCTCAGTCTTTAGGAGGTTTTTTGATCAGAATTCCCTCAGCCACTCCTGGTGCTCCAGCCCATCAAGATCCTTTTTATCCTGAGGGACCCAGAACTGGACAGAGGATTGGAGGTGTCCCAGGAGTGCTTTGCCCTGGGACAGCCCAGGTGCCCTTGGCCTTCTTGCACATCTGGGCACATCTGGGTTGGTGTCCAGCTGCTGTCACCAGCACGCCCAGGCCATGTTCACCTTGTGCAGCCACTCCTGCCCAGGCCTTTGGCATTCCTGGGG
Source organism: Trochalopteron elliotii (assembly GCA_024734555.1). Classification (NCBI taxonomy): domain Eukaryota; kingdom Metazoa; phylum Chordata; class Aves; order Passeriformes; family Leiothrichidae; genus Trochalopteron; species Trochalopteron elliotii. The sequence goes on along the minus strand of JANPWX010000101.1, from coordinate 239,296 downwards.
TGGTGGTGACCCAGGGTAGGACCCAGCACTTTGCCCTGGTGATGTTCTGTCCCAGAACCTGGCCTGGCACTGAGGTCAGGCCAACATTTCCCTGGATCCTCCTTGTCACTAGACAGACATGAAAGAACCACACTCACACTGTCCAGTTGTACAGGCAGAAAGAAAAGAGTTTATTTTGGGATTAGGGTTTAAATAGTGTTTGGAACTTGATCAGCAATTGGGCCATGAGGTTGACACCTCTCTGACCCCACTGGTCAAGTTAGAAGTTCATCAATTTGTCCTACCCCCAGGAGAGAATGCATAGATTTTCAAAACATCACTCTTTGTTTATGTTACAATGAGAACTCAAGGGCAGAAATGCAAAACATCAAAAGGCTGAAAAAATCAGAGTAACACCTCCTTCCAGCCCAGCTCCTGGATGGGCATCATGATGCTGACTGCAGTCCCCTGGGTGGGGAGGGTCCATGACCTCCCTGCTGGGAAGGGTGGGAAGTGTCTGGGAGAGCTTTACCCTGCTCCCTCAGCACCCTGGGGTGGATCCCATCCCTCCATGAAATTGTGTGTCCTAAGTGCTGCAGCAGGCTTCCAACCATTTCCCCTTGGATCATGGGGGCTTCATGCTGCTCCCTGTCCCCATTTTCCAGCCTGGGTACCCTGAGGACAAGGCCTTAATTCCCTCAGCCTTTTCCTCATCTTTTGTCACTGTTTCTCCCTGATCCAATAAAGATGGAGATTCTCCTTTTGTTGCTGATGTATTTATAGAAACATCTTTAATTCTTTTTCTGGCAGCAGCCAGATTAAGTTTTAGTTGGGCTGAGAGGAGTTCTAGTTGGAGAGAGCAGGAATGCTGGGGTTGGTGTGTTTGGGAATGTGGGAGCAAGCCTGGAATCACTGATTGATTTGAACCTGTGCTGTGCTAGGTGTGATCTTGTCATCTTCACTGTCCTGCTTCAAACTGCTGCAAAGTGGAATCAATTTTATTTTAGTTGCTGTAGAGCTTTTTAGTCTTTCTGAAAGGAAATTTATACAGCTTGTGAGCAGAGTGACTTAAACCAGCAGCTGCCGCTGTGATTTATAGAGGCACAGTTTGAACTGGTTCAGGAGCAGCTCTTTATTAATCTGTGGAAGGAAGCAAAGACACACTGCACAGAGAAATGCCCCTGTTCCATGCACTCTCCACTTTTCCCCACGCTGCTGCCCAGGCTGAAGCCAGGAGATGGCAGAGTATCAAGGATTGATTAAGTGCAACCTGAGCCGGGAGCCGAAGGTGGCTGCGAGCAGCTCCCCTTTGTGCGAGCCTGACATCAGATAATTCAATCTGGCCTGCACGCAGAGCTTCTTGTGTTTGTCATTAAAATTTCATCCCGGTGGTTACGAGCCTTGTTTTCTGGGTCAGCCCCTGAGTCCCTTTTCATTTGAGCCGCTGGTGTTTGTGGTTACCTCACTCCCAATCAATGTTGTATTCGCCAGCCTTTCTACAGTTACACGTCTCGAAGGATCTTCTCTAAAGGGATGATGTTCTCCCCCTCACCCTCCATTCAAATGGAGTTTCAGCCCTAAGTCAGAGCTTACTTAAAGCAATTATATAGCTGCTTGCTTGGCTTTTAGAAATTCCTACTGGTGATGAGGCTCGCTGTGCCTAATGCTGTCATCTACTGTGCAGAATGCCTGGATTGCCTCACTTTCTCTTACTAAAATCTGGATTTATCTGGGGGTCTTTTTGTGTTCAGACAGTAAAATTGTTACTTTTTTGCTGCTTTTTTTCTCTTTTTTTGGCAGCCTAGTCAGAAGTTGGGTCCTCCTGGACAGAGTGATCTCAGAACATGCATCTGGTCCTTGTTTGAGCTTGTCATTGCAGAGGGTCCCGTGGTGTGACATGTCCATGGCACGTTGTGAGGCTGCTGCTGCCTGACTGGCTCTGAGATACTCACCTGTGGATGTCCTTGAGCCCTGTGCTGAACTTGCCTTGTGCTGGTGGAGCCCATCTCACCTCACAGCTCACCCCCAAAACCACACCAAGAGGGCTTTGAGGGGGATGTGTTAATGTTTTAATGCTGCAGAAAAAGCCCTGTGGCTTCACTGCTGCTGCTGGTGGCTCTGAAAATAAATAAACAGAAGAGGCCCAGAGTCAGACCACCCTTCCCAAGACCCAGAACTATAAAGTACCATCTTTTCCTTTCTTTTTTCTTCAGCCTTCCATGACTGAGTGGTGGCCTGTTAGTGAGGAGCTTGGTCACAAACTGATTTAGCAGATGCTGTGAGGAGTCCCTGCACCTCTTAGAAGCTGGGAAATCAGCCCCGGATTCTCTTGAAATTTTAATTTCAGATGTTTTCCTCCTTCCCCACTAAGTACTGCCAGCTTTCCTTGAGATTTGAGGAGTTAGGGCTGGTGAGATTCATCTGCTGATTGCCTTGATAAACCAACAGATTCACATTTCCTCCCTTTTCACCTGGCATAGGTGGTGTTTCCCCCAAGTGATGCTTGATAAAGGAAGTGAGAAGCTAAGGAAGAACTTCCTAAATATCCTGTGTGGTTCATTAGGGGAATCTGGACATTTATTTTTCATGCTGACATCCTCAATGCTGAAATGATTTTATACAGTTCTCTTCATTCTGGTGAGTCTTGTGGGAGCACTCACAAACAATTTGGCCTTTCAGTTTAAGTCATTTTGAGCAACATTTACACACAAGTGGCTGCTCCTTTATGGTGAATTCCTTTGTTCTCTTCCATCACCTCCCACTCCACTTTTGCTCCTGCTCAAAGGTGACCTGCAAATGACTTTTTAGAAGCTGGGCTTGCCACTCTCTTTAGTTTCATAATGATGTGTGAAACTAGCCCGAAAGGCTTGAAAACCCTTTCCTGCACTTTTTAAAACTTCATGTCAACTCTCATCTAATTTGGATTTTTTGCTATAGGGCTCATGGGTTATTCTCAAGGTATTTATTATTAGCTCTTGCATCTTAATTCAGTGTGCAGACCTGAGGAAACCAAAATATTAATTAGTAATGAAAATGAATCAAAGTTAACAAACTGAAGACTTGAAACAGCCTCAATAAACCCCTGCCTTGTTTAATTGCCTAAATGTCACTTCTATGATGGCACAACCTTCATAGGTTTCTCCCTCCCCTCCCAGTGACTGCGAGCCAAGATGTCAAACAAAGCAGAAGGTGAAAGTAATTGCTTTTTTCTTCAACTTTCCCCAGACCTTTTGTGCTCTCTTCACTCATTCTGGTCGTTAAGGAGCAGTGTCAGGGCTCCTGTTTCCCACGTGAGTCCCCCTGAGGAGGCTGAACATGGCAGTGACATCCTGAGCTCAGGGGGGTCAAGTGACAGATGACCAGGGGCTTAGGGAGGGTTGTGTTAGTGACAGCCAGGTTGGCTTTTCTGTCAGCTCCTGAAAAAAGCCTTGCAGGTGAAACCAAGAGTAGTAGCCTGATGTGACTCTTTGTGGAAGCTGCTTTTCCAGCCTGCCTGGCCCTGGAGCTCTTGGTTTACCTGTGGGTTTTGCTGCTGCAGGGATGTGCTCAGTGATGCCTTCAGTGTTCTCAGGCACAGGCAGTAATTTGGAGCTTGTGAATCCTGGTTTTCTACTAAGACCAGACAAGCCCATCTTTACTAAACTTCTAAAATATTTCATTTTTCCTCCTTGGGCTGTCACCATCAGTGCCTGGAGTTCAGGTGATGCCTCTCCTCTTTGCTGCTTGCAGCATGTTGCAGTTTGAGTTCCTTCCAATGAGCAAACAGATCAATTTCCAGCATCTTCACATGGTGTTTTCTCACCTCTGTCTGCAACTGGAGCCGTTGTTTTATCTGTGCTTTGTCCTTTGTGACATAATAGGGCTGATGGAGCAGAGCCTTCCCAAATTGCATCATCATTCCTCCTGAATTCTTATGGAAAAGATAATTTTTTTTCTCCTGCATGCACAGTAATTTGTTTCCTTGGTAGAGCAGCTGCTTTAATTAATGGGCCTGGGCTGATGCAAGCCACTGGAACCTTGAGCTAAGGGATGGGAGATTTTTTGCCTTAAAAATTAAATTACTAGAAGCAGTTTGGCTTTTTCTAATTGCTGCTTTTATAAATGTTCATTAAAATGTTTTCCTTACAATACAAGCCTTTGGCTTGTTTCTGTTCCCTTGGTATGACATTTGCATGCACTTAATATAGAAGGTGAGGCAGAAGCAGTGAGGATGGTGAAATGTTAATTTTGTTACAGATAACAGTGCTAAGCTGCAGAACTACACACTCCAGCAGCTTAACCCACTTTCTCAAGGGATAATTTCCTAAATAAAGCCCTAAAAATGAAGGTAGAAGCTCTCTGCAGCTCCATTTCTGTGAGGGGTCCACAGATGGGCGTGGGTTGGTAAATTGGGAAGTCGGGTTCCCAGCAGAAGAGTTTGGGAACTGATCATGAGGATGCTCAGAATGGATTTCCTACATGCTAAATCTAAAAGTGCTTCCAGATCCATTTTGGGACACATTAGTCACATTTTTCATAGCTGTACTCGTGTACCAAGCAGCCCAAAAGAACATTTGGATGAAATCAGGGATAATAATTTTCTACTCTACATTCTCTACCAGCATTAGGATTGTTTCAAACTCTGGGTTTGTTTTACCCCCATCTGTTTTTCCTTGTGTTTTATGGTGTAGCTTTCTGCTATGTAATAGAAAATTTTCTCTTTCCTGTTCCATTTGTGTTTATTTTTGGCCATTGTGTTCTATTTATATTCCTTTTTTGCCATGTGAAGTAGCTCTTTTCTGCTACTATTACTTTTTCCTGAATCCCTTCCTTAAGGAATCCCTCAGCCAAGCTACCTCTTGGTTAGAGTTGGCAAAATCAATGTCTCCAAATACCTGGGAGAATTGGGAATTTTCACCTCTTCCAGTCTTTGAGGCACCTCACACTGTGGTAGATGTTTCTAAGCAGTCCATCATTCATCCTTCACTTCAGAGGAGTACAAAGAAGGTGCTAGAATCCCTTTAATTCCAGTATTTTTAATTGTGATTGAGGTGCCTCCCAACGTGCCATGGCTCTGATGAAGAGATGTTTTGAAATTGGACATTGAGTTGTCTGACGTGAGCCCTGGACGGGAGATGAAGCTCAAGGATCAATTTGAGCCAGCTTGAAGGTGTTTGGGCTTGGCTTTGCATCTTTAATTGGGCCTTATTCTTGAGCCTGCTGAGGAGAGCACTGGCTGATACCTTAATTAAACACATGAAGGACTGGAGAGTTGTTTTTGGTGGAATAAGGATGAAAGCTCTGAGGTGCTTGTTGGAACAAGATGATGCAAAATACTCATTATTTTACTTGCTTATCAACAGGCGTCCATTTAAACAGAGACTGTTACTGCAGCAAAATTCCTACTGACTTCAATAAAATGCACTGACATTGTAAGGACTTCATAATCTTTTGAGTATTAACAGATGGTCACTGACTGCCTGAAACAAAGTTGTTGGGATTTTTTTGGTTTTTTTTGGTTTGTTGATCACCGCAGGTATCTGGAAACTGAACAGACTTTGCCTTCTGGAAATCAGACCTGACTGTGAAACAAAGGGGGCTCTTTCTCCTTCCTTTTCCTTGCTACAGACTCTATTTAGAGAAAATATGGAAAGTGTAAACTGGTTTCTGGTGTGTTTTATCTGAAGTCTTTAGTGCCCAGCTCAACTTGGTGCAGCGAGCCTTGCCCTGGAGGGGTGTGCTTGAGGCAGCACCAAAAGTGAGTGGCACCAGCATCCTGTCTGAACAGAAACCCAGCAAGGGGCTTGTTGACCCTGTGCTTTGAAGTGAAATTCTGCAGTGCCAGCAGTACCCCAGCCATGAAGGAAAGCAGTTTGTCTTTGCTGCTGCCATGGACTGAATGAGCAGAGTCTCAACTGTTTGGAAAATGTTCCTGTTAACAGTTTTTCTTTTGTGTATTTGTCAGTTTATATATTAGTTGCAGTTGTACTTTGCACAAACACTAATTAGACAGCCATCAACACTCAGGGCCAAAGGCTTACTAACAATGCAACTGTGATAGCAGTGTCTTAATTGGTTGAGTATAATTGTCATTAGGCAACCATAAAGACATCTGGGGCTCTGGAGAGAGATCAGCCTCCCCCTCCTCCTCTTCCCCAAATTCGTTCTGGCTATTGCTATGCAGCACAGTGGAGCTTTTTCAGATGAGATTCTGTGTTTTGACCAGTTTCCTGATGTTTTTCTCCTTATGAAATCGTCTGCCTCTTCAGCACCACTTCATTAGAGCTGTGCCCAGCCTCCAGCTCTGCTTCCTCCCACATGTGCTCTGCTCTTCACCACCTGCTTCCCAGACATTCATCGTGGGGCAGCAGCAGCTTTTAACCCCAGCTCCTCCTGCTTTCACTCATGGGAGAGGGCACGAGCAAAATGTTCATCTCATTGGGGCATTACTGCCAGTAAAAAGTAGTCACAATGCTTTTGGCTAGTGAGTAGGTGTTTTTATTGGATATGAATTTAATTTTCCCCAGTTTTTCTGTGTCATGTGCATTCCACCTATTGTTACACCATTTCAGCAAGGTTTTGATGCATGTCTGCAAAGCTTAAGCTGAATCTCCAGGCTAATTTTTACAGCTAGATCCATATCTGGCCAGAATTACAGAACAGGCTTGTTGAGAAGTATATTTAGAAAAATACAGCTTGTCTCTTCTGCTGCTGCTTCTCATGTGTCTATACTGAAATATTCTGAAGAACAAGGGCAGAGTGGAATGTGAGTCCATCAAAGAAGCTGAGTTATTTGGATGCAGAGGCTCTGTTGAACATTAGAGAAGGAAAAACGTGTCTGTGAGTAGAGAGAGCTGGGATCCAGGTGTGGTGTGGATGGAAGGAATCAGGGAAGGGTATCAGGAGAGGGGCAAATTTGCCTTGTGAGCAACAGGCTTCTTGCTGCTCCCTGTTATGCTCAGGAGAGCAAGACTCTGGACAGCTTTTCTAAATGAAATGAGGCAGGTGTGGTCTCTAATGTGGGTTATTTTAGGGTTTGAGGTTAGGTTGTTGGGTCTGCTCAGTGCAAGGGGTATCAGGTGTTGGAGTATTTACCTGCCACTGCAGTAATCAGCTCATGGCTCCCCTCAGGGGAAAACAGCAGCAGCTGGATGCTCTTGAGTGTCAGAGCAAATAGGATGTTGTGTTAAACAGGAAGGGAGGTTTGAGTTGGTTTGGGTGTTTTTGGACTCCAGCAGAAAGCTAGGTGGGCATTTCGTTGCCATCTTGGTAGAAAAATCACTAACACTGGGTTTGGAATGCTGGGCTTGTTCTTGGGCAGGACTTGCATCTGGGGTTATTTCATTGAGTGATTCAAATGAAATTCTCAGGGTAAAATGTAAAAGTTGTGGTGGGAAATGAATAGAAATCTTGAAATGATCTAGAAATAGTGCAGTGTGTTCCTCTCTCCAGCCATCTCTGTTGATAGGGCAGATTTGCCAATTATCTGCAATAAAGCAACCTTTTTATTTTTTTTACAACAAGGCAGTGCTTTAATAGTTTAAAAGCCTTTTGTTGTGGCTACAAATTGAAAGTGTGGTGCTCTTTACAACAGCATTAAATTTTTTTTTTCCCCTTCTGAACTGGATTCGTCTGTATTTGAAATTCTTCCAGTTCAGTCCTGGTGCAGGCCCAGTGTACACTGGAAATGAGGAGCTGGTTTATCTCTCCCATTTCCCCAGGCTGCTTCCCTGCCCAAACCCAGAGCCCCACTTGTGTTCCCACCATGGTCTTGTGGAGCATCTCTCCCACTCCTTCAGCTTTGCTGTGTGGGGCTGCACTGGGAAGGATGGGAATGGTGAGAAATGGGGCAGGAGGAAGCCTTAGGAACCTTCCTGAGGAGCTTCTCCTGTGCTGGCACTGCTGGGATTTCTGCACAGCCACGGGGGAGGTTTGGTGGGCTCTTGCAGGGCTCTCCTGGCACAGGGGGTCTCCTGGTGTCTGACACTGGAGGGACACCATGGTCAGGATGCTCTCAGGGATTGTTGGGCAGTGTCAGAGCCCACTGGGCACAACTGGACAAATTCTGGTGTCCTGGGAGAGCACCTGTGGGTTTTTATCTTCTTTTCTGTTAGAGCAAGGATTAAATGCTCAAGAGGTTTTTTTTGTGTTCAGACTCAGATGTTTATTAATTCTTATCTATAGTGCAGTCTCACAAGTTGTGAGTTCCAGCTAACAAAGTAAAAAATGGCTCTGTCTCTACCTCTTTACGAGGTCTTTTAAGAACAAACTGTCCAATTATGAAATGACACCTAAATTATTTTTACTTTTAACCCAATAACCAACCCCCTGTGGTCTGCAATGTGGGTTTTTTTATCCAATTACAAAACACCACCCAAACCCATGAAGAAGAAGGTGAAAAAGGAAGACTGGTCTCTGCCCTAATACCTCCATATTGCTTTATATATGTATTACTATATTCTAAACCCTTAAAATCTTAGTTTTCCACCATATGATATTATACACTTCTATTCAAACTCCACACCCATAATCCCAGTGCTGTCACTCAATTTTGGAAGTCTTTTCCATGGCCTCAGGTCAAATGCAGCATTTTTTCTTAGGGGTGAGTGCCTGTCAGCACAGAAAGTCTGAAATTCTCAGTGCTCAGAGTTCCAACAAGCAGCGTGGCCCCCTGGCACAGGAGTGGGAGCTCTCCAGCATGACCTTACCCACCAGGGAGTGGAGGGGGCTGCAGGGTGGGCTGATGCAGACCCTGCCAAACAGGTCCCAGCACAAACACATCACAATTTGTGTCAAATTGATTTCAAACCAATGGCCAGAAGTGTTTGGTGGTGCTGCTCCAGTTTGAGCTTGGCTTCGGGGTGGTTCAGGTGGTTCTTCATGAACAAAGAACGGTTCAAACTAAATTTTAACTTGATTGAATTCTGGGATAAAATTAATTTAAGGATTTATTGTGGTCCTGTGATGTTGGATCTCTAATTCCAGGATTGCAGTCACTGCATTGTTATTTTTTGGTGGATCCCTTGTGTCCCAGGCTGTGTAGGGAAATCTACATCTCAGATGCAGTGTGCCCTGAGAATTACCCAGGCCTGGGTCTCTCCTGCCATTTTCTCCATCTCTCAGTCTTTCTTTTTCCATCTCCAGCCTGGACTATGTGAGAGCTACACTAGGAGGAGATGCTGTTCTTCCTTGTTTATTTAGACATGAAAACAAATATTCTGTCACTGACTTCTGTCCAGTCTACCAGTGTTTTATGTCTCCCCTGAAACTCACTTTTCAGTGACAAGAGAATTTTGGCTTCCTTTGGGAGGAATCTGCTGCTCTTGGCAGTCAGGAGAAGCTCGAAAACACGACCCCAACCAACCCTAACATAAGGAAACAAAAATCAGCTCAAAATCAAAATGCTTCCAAAACACTGTGTGCCTCTTGTTGAAGGGAACTGCAGCAGATCTGTGCAATCACCTGTCCTGTTGTGGTTTGTCTCCAGATTTTGAAGCAAAATGAGCCCTTTCCAGTTCTGCAGCCTGAAGAGATTTGTTGTGATCTGATCCATGCTCTGTGTCCAATCCAACATGAAACGTTTTGCTTTGGGGAAGCTTCTTCCTTGGTCTGTTCTTCTGAAATTGTGCTGCTGTGAATTGGAAATGAAAGCAGGATTCAGAGGGGGTTTGGGCCTTGTTGGCAGATGGGGGGAAGGAGAGAAGTGTCCCACCCTGTTCTCTCCTTTCCCTGGGTGTTCCCCTGTAAGGCACAGCAGGGGAGGCAGGTGACAAGGACACAGTTCCCTCTCCTCCTGATCAGTGCAGGGAATTAATGTGCTTCTCTCTCTGCCTGACAGATTTCACCACCCCTCTGGGGACTTTAATTCCTTCTGTAAAGTGGAGCCCTTTCACCAGATGTTGGGAGTGATCTGCTCCCAGTACCAGGAGGCCCAGGCATGGCACTGCCCAGAGAACTGGGAAACCTGAGTGCAACTCCCACATCTCCTAAACCTTCCTTTCCTTCTTTTTCTGTGTCATTAACTAGATTTTTTCCTCATAAGCACAGCCCAGCCAGATTCCCAACCACCAGACCTCTGAGGCTTGTAAGAATCACTCTTACATAATACTTTTCCTCCAAAAATCAGGGTGTAGCAACAAAGGTGACAGAGCAGGAAGAATCTTTGATTTTCCAAAAGAATCCAAGTGCCAACTATGCCAGACGAAGACATCTGACAATGTTAATTATCACAGTTTTGTCAAAACTGGCCTTAAATAATTATTGAACTGTGGTCTTTGACCAGTTGTAGAAGCTTCTCTGCTTTTTCTGTGATTTTTTTTTTCCTTCAATAGTCTCTTGTGTGGACATAGATGGCCCAGAGCAGTTTATCCGTTGTTTGCTGTGTAACAACTTTCTTTCATTCAGATNTGAGACACCCAAGAATTGGACACAGCACTCAATGTCCTTCCTAAACTGAGACACCCAGAGCTGGACACAGCACTCGAGGTGCAGCCTCACCAGTGCTGAGCACACACTGCCCTGCTCCTGCTGGCCACACCATTCCTTGTATCTTCAATTTCAATTTACCTGCCTGCCTTGCTAGACTTTGACACCATATTTAATAAACAGGACTAAAACGGGCAAAGCTGCTGGTTTTGTGCACAGAGGACTGGGGGGAAGATCAGTCTGGGAGCCGTTTTAACCCATCCTTGTTCCTCCTTTGTGCTGCAGATGCAGTGGGGTGACCCTGCCCTTGTTTTGCAGGTACACCTCGGGGGAGGTGAGGCTGTGGGACACCCGCAGCTGGGACTACACTGCCCCCGTGCTGGCAGCAGTGGCAGGCCCTGGAGGGGCTGGAGCCCAGCCACACGTCTCTTTTGTCAGGATAAACAGCTCCCTGGCCGTGGCAGCCTACGAGGACGGTGAGCAACCACAACTCTCCTCCCTATTAAAACAACAGCAAAAAAAAAAAAAAAAAAAAAGGCTTTACAAAAAAAAATGAAGCAGCTGTGCTCAGCTTTTTGTGTGTCTGTAATCCTGTGTATCCACACACACGCACACACTTGCTTTTATGTGAGAAAGTTGGCCAATAACCCTAAATGCATTAGGAGGCATTGGAACATTGCACCCATTAAAACTGAGCTTTAATTCCTACTGGAGCTGCTGCACAAAGCTTGAGTGCCAGGCTGTAGTCCAGCCAAGCTATCTTAAGCAAATAACTTGTTTTGCTATAAAAATATTAAATATTCTTCCACCAGCCTTCTCCTCTGGCCAAAACTCCCTCGGGGTGCTGTGGAGCTTTGTTATGGGGATGGTGGTAAACTTGGATGTCTGATTAATCCCTGTCCCTCTCTCTCTTGGCGTGGTGTGTGGATGCACTGAAGTGTTGGTTTGCAGGGCTGGGTTGTTATTATATACTTGGATTTAAAGAAATGAAAGCTTTGACCTAATATTTAGTGAGTGAAACCCTCATAAAATCCTGGTTGTGTGCATTGTTTTAAATATCCTTAGAGGGTTTCTATAATGGACAGCAAGAGCCAGAGACCAACATCTTCTGGATGTGGGAACAGCAATTAAAAAAGTCAGGTTTGGACAGTGCCAGCTGACTGGGATCCTAAACTGAGGGGCTCAGGCAGAACTCAACTCCCATCATCTTTCTTTAAAATGTATAATTTGATACTTAAAATGTCTCCTTAGGTATAAATAAAGGATATTTGTAAGTTTAGAGAGCTTTGTACACATACTGTCTTTGATCCTGGTGTTTCTACGTGGTGAAAACAAAACAGAAGGTGGATAATCCAAAGAAAATCCCTAATCCATACTTTTATTTTAAAAGTAAATTAAATGCTTTAAGATTCTCGACATCCTTAGCTGTTTTTCTAGCTTGGATCATGCCAGGATGGTTTTCTGTGGGTAAAAATTGTTAATAGGCAACATTTTCTGATAACAGCAAATCTGGTGTTATTAATATTATTTACTGGAGTCATAGGAAAATTATAACACAGGTTTAAATGCTGTCTTTTTTCCCATTGTGCCAAACAATGACTAGCAGAGGCTCTTTTGTTTGTTTTCTAGTTTCCCACTGACTAATCTAATAATTTGTCTGGGTTTTTTGCCTGTCATATCCCTTGCTGTCAGTGCTGTGACTGAACTAGTTTGCATAAAGCTCGGCGTCTTTTATTCTTTTGGGTAGAAATTTTAATAGGCTCTGTGATATGGCAGTTACTCTGATTTGAGAAGCCTTGGTCAGAATAGATTAGTTTCTATGGGAATAGGGAAATAAAAAGACCCATTTTAGCAGTGTTTACTAACTGCAAGCCGAAAGCACATATTTACAGTTTGGTTGGGAGAGAGTTATTTTAAATTTTGGGGGAGGGAGCGGACAGCTTTGAAGATAATGTGTTTGATTGTTCTTTGTTGTACTTTTCCAGCTCCCTTTTCCTCTTTGTCTGTAAGTTTGACTAACCCAGAGCAACCATCTGCTGGTGTTGGAGGTGGTGCTGTCAGGCAGTCTAGACTTCCCTGGCGGATCCCTGGCTCGTCCTGATCCCATCAGCTGCTCCTGGTCCTGTAGGGCTGCCCTTGGCTCCCCAGCCCAGGGAGGGGCTGACAGGCACTGTGGCAATTTCAGGCACACAAAGAACAAGGCAGACACAGAAGGTCAGGCAGGAAAAGCTTTATTCTAATTTCTGACTCCATCTTTTATACATTTTGGCCAGAAAGCAAAAGATTGGCTACACAGGTTGCCACCTTCTTGACCTCATTGGTGAACGTCACCATCAATCACATTCCTCCTCTGCGAGGAGAAATGTGTAAACAAAATAGATAAGTTCTAATTGTCTACATAGTTTGCTTGAAGTTCTGTGAGAACCTCCACTACAAACTGCAAACACTGGAAAGCAGTAAAATTCAGAGCAGCAAGGCACAGCCTGCCCTGCTCTGCTTCTGAGCTCCCTTCACCAGGCACAGCAAGGACAGAGTTTGTCCTCCTGGGATGCCCCAATCCCAGCTGGGTTGTCACTCCACAGTGGCCCTGAAGGAAGATGGGATTGTGGCTGCTGGTGAACAGGACAGTGCCAGGCTCAGAGAAAAAGACTGCAGGGAGAGGGAGAGGAGGGAGAAATGGATGGGGAGCAAATGAAGTTCCCTGTGCCCGTGCCAGAGCTCAGTGGGGGCACTGGATGTACACCTGGGGCAACGGGACTTGGCAGCTTGAGCCACAGTTGTGATTTTTGAATTCCAACCCACTGGCCTCATATTTCTTCTGCCTTGTTTCCTATTGTCAGCACTGGCAGGGCTCCAGTTTGATTTTACCACTAATTGTGTTGCACGTTACCGAACTGAAATGAATCAAATCAAAATGCTTTTCCTGGAGCATTAGATAAAGCAGGCGAGGGTTCTGGGTAATGAGCAGATGCTGCTAATGCAGGGACAGGAGAGGCCTTGCCAGGACTCCATCTGCTCCATGCTTGCCTGCCTTTGGCTGGGAGCCACAGCTTTTGGGAAACAGCAGTCTACTTCAGCCATCCCTCTCCCTCCCGCGCTCTGGAGTTGCATAGTTTGACTGGAAAACAACGTGCAGCAACAGGAGAACAGAACTTCTTCCTGCTCTCCTTTAAATGCCACGACCACCCTGGTGCAGCCACGGTGGGGAACACGGCCCTGCTGCCCTGCTTGGACCCCCTCAGACCCACTGTGAGGAGCTGGTGGCCCCTCACAAGCTGCAGAGTCACTCCATGGAGCAGAAGAGGGTGTTTGCTGCAGGGGTCAGAGGTGCTCCTGCTGCTGCAGGCTCCAGGAGGGGAATTCTGGCAGCCCTGCTTCTTGGAATTCTGTGCTCTTGTCCTTTCTGATGCCCCTAAAGCTGCCTGGGGGTGTTGTTGCTTCTGTACCCTCTTTGCAGAGTGGTGGGTTTGGTGCCTTCCCCTGAGTGCCAGGACATGTTCCAGGAGAGCCAGGAGCATTCCAGGCTGGCTGAAAGAAAAAATGTTAGGAGAAAACTGCAGGAGCTGGGGCTGGGATATTTATTCCATTGGTGGCTGTGGGGGCAGATCTCTAGGTTTGGGTGAGTGGAGTGTGCTTTCCCATCCCAATTATCCCATTCCCCACACTGGGAATGAAACAGGGTCTGTGCCTTCTCTGAGGGACTGGCCAGGGATGGATTTGTGTGGAAATCCCTGGAAGAAGGGTGGTGGAGGTAAAATCTTGGAACATTTGGTGGGATAATGGTAGTGTGAGGGCAAGGCTTTTGTCACCGAGGTCTGATCTCTCACTCTTTGTACTCTCAGAACCTGCTGGAAGTGAAAATTAAAATGTAAAATGGTTAATGAACTTCAACTATCTACTAAGGTTAAATTGGCACCTCTAACTAGAAATGTTTTTGGGAAAAACTCCAAATTCACAGCAACGAGTTGTGATACTCCAGGCTGGTGCTCATTTCCACCCAAGCTTTTCTTACACTGCTTGTACTTCATAGAGATATGATATAGCTGAAATTAATGTTCCCACTTTGGAGTAAAAAGAAACACCTGCAAGGAGCCATAGGATCACAGAATAGCCTGAGTTGGAAGGGACCCACAGGGATCATCAAGTCCCAGGGTTTTCGAATGGTAAAAAAGAGTTTTGTTTTATTTTATTTAAATCAAGGTGGCAAGACCACAACTCTGAAACAGGACAAACATCATGGGGATGATGTGAATTCAGCACCTTCTGGCCTTCCCACACCGTTGTGTGTGTTTAGAAGCTCAGGTAAATGAGCCTGTAAACCATGAGCACATCTGGATTCCCTGCTCCAGCACAGACAAAATTCTGGGGTTTTAATTTTTTTTTTCAGATAATGCACATATAAATTACTTTACTTCTCCTCCAAAGCTGGCAGCAGCCACCAGCTGACAGCAAATGCTGGTTTTAACATGGAAGAGCTGATGCAATGGGTCTTCAGGATCCGAGCTGGGATCTTCCACACCCAGATCCAGCCCTCCCATGCCAAGCTCCCAGGCAGCTCAGGTGGGCAGTGCCCTGTGCTGTGCCCAGCTCAGGAGGGGCTCAGACAGCCTGTGTGACACTGCCAGACACAGCCAGGATAATATTTACAAGTGAGATTTAACACTGTTTGCTCTGTGTTTGTGCTGCCTCGCCCTGTCGGAGGATTAGAGGATTTTCAAGGAAAAGAGATACTTGGGTTTGTTTAATTTTGTAGCAAATGTGTTGCCTGTAATAGCAGAGAAAAAACCTGTGTGGAAACAGATGTAACAGCTGCTTTTGCAGGATGTCTTTTGTGCTGCCAGCACTGCTGATGGAGAGAGAGGAGCCTCCAGCCTCCCACCTTTGACACAGCAAGAGCTGTGCAAGGCTGGTGATGCTCCCCAAATTTGGAGTTCAGTCAGGATCAGCACTGCACTCCCTGAGGCACAACAGCCTCATGCTCAATGTTTTATCCAAGTACTTTCCAGTCTGGAGTGAGTGGCAATAAATGGACCTTTCATCAGGCCACAGTTCAAAAATACATGGGTTGGGAGTTGAATTTTTTGTCAGATCTGGGGCAAAGTGATAAACGAGGCTGGTGCAGTGATTGTCACGTTGAATGTCAGCATTACACCATCAGCAGCAGCTTCTTGCACTTCTTTTCTTGAGCCACATTGACTTTGCAGCTTGCTCAAAATTCGAAATAATTTTGGGGAGTTCTTGTTAGAGTTCAGTTGGAATAATCACAATCATGGTGCAGATTTTAGTGTGCTGTGAAAGCACTGCTTATAATTTTGATTTCACGACCTTCTGACACTAGTAAGATTTCAATATTAAAAAAAAATTGAAAAAGATAACATATGGCTGCAACCTTAACTTCACCTCAGCAGAGGAATTGCTGTGGAAATGAGGTGCTGGGCAGTGCTGGAGGCAGGAAGACAGACTGTGGAGAGCAGTGATCTCATCTGCACTGCTAAATCTTAGCCTGATTTTTTTTTTTTTTTAGTGCCACACTAATAACCTGAACTGGAATGGTGTGGGATTTCTTGCTCTTACCCAAACATGATTGACTGTTGCAAGGACTTGCACACCCATAAATACCTTTTACTGTTTCTGCAGTGAAATGCAGAATATTCTGAGCAGCATGTTTAGCCCTCATAGCAGATTTACCTATTTATAAACCCAGTGCAGTGTTTGCTTTTTCTGTTTTCCTTCTGTCCTGATCCCTGTGGGTCCCTCCCAACTCAGGATATGCTTTGAGCTCTCCGTATTACTCTGTACTCCTTCATCACATGTGAATTTGTGACTGGTCACTTTTTTTTTTAGATTACCAGGAATGTATTGCCCATATCATGTATCAAATGTTGCACACTCTGTGTTTGCCTGGTTAAAATCTTTTATTTTGGACAGATTTTGTAATGTTTGAGATGTAATAATAATAATAATAATAATAAGAATAGTAGTAGTAGTAGTAGTAGTAGTAGTAATAATTAGGGACTTGTTGCCCAAAATTAGAGAGCAGAACCCTGAGCTCTGGGTTTCCCAGTTTGTTCCTGTGGTCAGAATAGTTATTTTGTCTGTTTAGACATTGTTAAACCCAGTGGAATGTTCATCACAGAGATGTGTAAACAAAAGGCTTCACTGGAAGCAAATCATCCTCCCTTTTCCCCTTCATGAACCTGGTCTTTAACTGGGATAAATTTTCTGCTGAACAAAAATGGAAAATCCTCCTGCTTGGAGGAGCCTGGCAGCCAAATCTGTGGTCTGACACAGAAGTCCAGTTTTAACTGCCTTTATCTGATATCAGTTTATCACTGGTGGGTTTTTTGCCTGGCTCAGTCATCTCTCCTGGAGATGAGACCTCCCCATCCCTTTGCTTTGGGGGAGAGGAGCCTCAGCTCAGCCCTGGCCTGGTGTGCAAGGGATGCACAACTGGGTTTGCAAAACAGACTGGTTGCACAGAGCTTAAAACCAGTTAACTAGTTTTAAGCTCTGTGTAACCAGTCTTGTTTTGCAAACCCAGTTCAGCAGTTATTTACCTTTTAAACAATTAACATAATTACCATTATGCTAAGAAGTAATTTTGGGAAGTTCTGCTCAGAGCCCTTACGGCTCCGTCGGGACAGTTTTAGTTGGGACTTATCTTTTTGATGGAAGCCTAATTGCAGTTTTGGCTTTGTGTAAACAAACAGAGGCAGCTAATTGTTTAGGCAAATAGCAGATTAATTTAAATATTCATCCCTAATAAAACAAAAATGGTCCCCATTATGGTGCTCATTCCCATGGTGAGGAATATAAATATTCAGTGGGAGTGCCATTAGACAGGGATCTTAAGGATTATCTGCATTATTTCACAACGGTAGCACTTTCCAGATACCAAATAATCTTTACAAAAGCTACCATAAATCAATTTAAACTCATTTAGCTACCATTTCACTGTGTGCAGTTTCATTACCACACTCTTGCTTCACCTCCTCTGGGACTGGGGAGGAGTGTTTGCAAACTGGCAGTGGTGCCCATCCACAGCTGTCTGTCAGGGCTTTTATGTCTCCTTCTGAAGGAAGAGCTGCCATTAATCATTTCATCATTAACGTGTTCCACTGGAAGGGAGGCTTCTCCAGCCCTGCCTGTCACGTTGGAAGATTGCTTCTCCTTAATTCAGTGCAAAGGTGGCCCAGAAGGCTCCAATTCCCTTCTGTTCCCTCCTGATTGCCTCAGGTTGCTCTTACTCAGATTATGATGCTTTTAAAAAGAGAATTGAGGAGCCAAGCTGGCAGAAATGCAATTACAAATATGCTTTGTTTTGACTTACACTCCTTTATTCTTTAGGATTTGTATTCTTTAGCTTTTCTCTGTGGTGACCAGGGACAGGACCCAGGAAATGGCTGGAGCTGTGCAGGGAGGTTTAGGTGGAGATCAGGAAAGGTTCTTCCCCCAGAGGGTGCTGGCACTGCCCAGGCTCCCCAGGGAATGGGCACAGCCCCGAGGCTGCCAGAGCTCCAGGAGCCTTTGGACAGCTCTGCCAGGGATGCCCAGGGTGGGATTGTTGGGGGGTCTGGGCAGGGCCAGGGGCTGGGCTGGGTGATCCCTGTGGGTCTCAGGACATTCTGTGATTCTGTGAATTGTGCAGCAAAGTGACTTAAATTTGGAGTGTGGGTTGTTTCTCACTGGTTTTGGGGTAATTGGGAACCTCTCTGTAACAGAAGAAAATTTCAGGTGTCTGTTTACATCTGATCTCCAAGCATGGAAATGTGAAAAAAGTCAAAGAGTCTTCCTCAAGGTAGCTGCTAATCTTTTTGGAAAGTCAGAAATCAGGAATCAGGTGCAGAGCAATAGAGCCTGGAATCACGGAATCACAGATGGGTTTGGGTTGGAATCTTAAAGCCCATCCAGTCCCACCCCTGCCCTGGGCAGGGACACCTCCCACTGTCCCAGGCTGCTCCAAGCCCCAGTGTCCAGCCTGGCCTTGGACACTGCCAGGGATCCAGGGGCAGCCACAGCTGCTCTGGGCACCCTGTGCCAGGGCCTGCCCACCCTCCCAGGGAACAATTCCTTCCCAATATCCAATCTATACATCCCCTCCTTCAGCTTCAGGCCAGAACATTTAAATTTCCTGTGAAGCTGTCCCGTGGTCAGAGGACCCACAGCATCCTGAACTGAACCCTCGTCTCTTCCCCGTGTATCCCTTTCCTCCCCGAGATTGATTTGCAGCTGTTTAAACGCCCTTTGAACACCGTGTCAGACTCTGATCTAACTCCCAGTGCCCATTTCTCCATGTGCAGGCAGTGTCAGTGTGTGGAGCCTGCTGCTGGGGCAGGAGCCCATCCATCACTTCCAGCACAACCAGCACATCCAGGCCCTGGCGCTGGCCCCGGGCGGCTCCGCGGTGGCCACGGCCTCCGGCTTCCAGGTCAGGGTGGAGAGCCCCGATGACAGAGGCTTCTGGCAAACGCCAGCAACCTTTGAAATCCAGAAATTGGTGAGTCTCCAGGCTCCTCTGCCTCGTTCCAGGAGCTTCTGATCCACTAATTATTTGTGGTAGGGTGAAGATGGTTCTTCTGAAAGTCGAGGCTCTGACTTACCAGGTCGAGCCTCTGTCTTTGGAGCAGGTTAAGGGATGAATCTTCCATCCCTGAAGAGCAAGGGTGAACTGCTGGCTTAAACTAGGAGTGAAAATGAACACAAGTCCATATGGTGCAGGAGATTGGCTGGGTTTAATTTGGGTTTGTTTTTTTTTTTGTCAACAATAAACTAAGTTGGCTCATTTTGTAAATCAGTTTTCTCGCGTAGAATTGGAGCTGAAACTCCAGGTCTCATTCCAGATCCACACTATCTGATTAATTCTGAGGCAGGATATTGCAGGCAGCCTAATAGTGGCACTTGTGAAGCTGTAACTACTCGTGCAGCTTCTTTAGGTTGCACCTTCTGTCACTGAAGTTTTGAGAGTTGTAATTAAAACTCATTCTCTGAAGTTTTATTTGGTCTCAGAGTATCAGCATTTGTTTGAAAGGGGAAGGAAGTGTGTAGGAATAATTGAGTCTTGCAGCCTCTCTCCTGTAGGAGGAAGCTGTGCAGTTAAAGGGTGTGAAGTGATTTAAACCACTCCTGATTAATCCCCTCTCCAAAGCTAAATCAGTCTTACAGTTCAGAAATAAGCTTGATACTTGGTCTTTGTGTGGATTTAATCCATAACTGAGATGATTCAGGACACACATGAGTACTTTGTTCAGTTCAGCACGTGGCCCTAGCGATGCAAAAGAATTTTTGACTGTATTAGAATAAATTAAAATAAAAAAATAAAATAAAAAGTCTGCTCTTTTTAGGTCAACTTCCTTAATCTGGTTCCAGATGTCACAGGGAGCCCAGTGGCAGTGGCAGCTGCAGAGGACATTGTCTATCTCCTGAAAGCAGAAGATCCTGGCAGAATCCTCCACTCAGTCTATGGTCAGCCTGTCACCTGCCTCGATGTGGCTGCTCACGAAGCAGCCTTTGGCATCAAAACCTTTGGCTGGTTATTGAATGAGCCCAACCAGGTACTGTAATTATTTTCTGATAAGATTTTTATACCTTTGTAATTAAGGACAAAAAGAGTTCATGCTGAGGACTTCTTTCCCTGCACTCCAGTTTTTGACAGTAGAGAGGAAACAATTCAATGCAATAATCTGATGCTTCTTTGTGTTGTTCTGTGGTCTGAAATGAGGGATTATTGTTCAGCCAGTTGAGTTCACTTTGCAACCTCTGCCCCTCAGCAAGGCCCAGCTCAGTTTATGCTGCAGCAATGGCATCAGGGGGAACTCATCTCAAAAAACACACCTAAAAACCCCATAAACAACCCCAAATCATCCCTCAGCCTGTCTGGTGAGGGATCCTGAGCAGTGTCAGGTAAATGAGCACCCTTAGGAGGAGGGTGCTTTTTGTGCTGTGCTCTTGAGTATTTGGCCAAACTGTGAAGAGACTTTGGTGTTTCCAGATGCCTTGGGAAGAGTTTCTGTCCCTTTCCTGCATCTTGCCTCCCTTTTCTTCTCCCTGATTTAATTCCATTTTTGTGTTACACTTCAGGCTATCAGCAGTGTGGGAAGGAGGGTGCTTCAGGCAGCTGGAGAAGGGAGCAGGAGTGGAGCACCCAGGAGAAAGGACATGTGGTCTGTAGTGTAAAAATGCAAGAATTTTCTTGGCTTGTGGCTGGAATGAGAAAGCTTTATTTAAGACTTCCTCTGTAAGGAATAAACATGTCCAGCTACATCTCATTGCCCTTAAAATTCCCATTCATTCACCATAAATACCTCGAGGGCTGAGATGCTGTGAGCTGTGCTGTCTTTATTAATTTCTTTGCTGTCCTCATCCAGCTCCTTTCCCTCCAGAGGTGGGAGGTCAGGAGGTAAATGTAGGAGTATTTGTGGATGGCAGGGAGAGGGAACTTTGTAAACTTGAGACACTTTTGAGAGAACATGTGGTTTTACTGCAAGGGTGGTGGGTAAAAAGGGCCCTTTGCCTTCAGCCACCAGTCTCAGCTGAAGGGAAGTCTTAAAGAGTGAGAGAGAGAGAGTAGGGGTAAGTGAGGTAAGGTAAAAAAGGGGTGAGAACTTTGTTACAATACATTATATCTTTTTATGTGTTGAATATTTTAATTTACAGTGACTAACTTGCGTGAGATACAAAACTACAGACTTTGCATACAGCTTATAAGAATTGCTATATTACTATATCACTCTGTATTCTAAACTTTAAAGGCTGTCTTTTTATCTGTCTTTTCCCTGATACTTTGGCAGGGTGGAGTGGGCGCTACACCCTTGGGTTTTTTAGCATCTCATTGTTTGTTACAATTACTGTCTTTTTGCCTGCCACGATTACATTTTAAAGCTAGCTTTCATTTTTATTTTATTTATAGGTTTTATATTCTCAGTATCTCTTGCCAGGCAATTGTATTTGTAAGCTTTTCCTGCCCCATCTTTCCCAACATCTAAAATTGCCTCGTTTGGGGGCATCACCCCAGTGATCACTTTTGTGCTGAGAAACCTCCCCAGGCCCCGAACGCCGCTCAGCAAAGCCGGACATCTTTCCTAACCTAGTCCTGAGCTCCCTGGCTCTTGCTGGCAGATTGTATCAACCCTGGTGCATCCTAATCAGGGAGATGGGCCCAGAAGGCTGGGGGGTGTGACAAGGACACTGCCTTGGCACTGCTGCTGCGGCTGACATCACGCCGGAAATTAATTACTGATGTCTGTGATGATAATTAGCGGCCGCGCGCAGACGTGAAGGGACTCCGCAGCGGCTGATTACGCCGGGCTCACGGTGACAATCTGTCTTTGGGACAGCTCTCCTGCCTGGAAGTGGAATCCTGGAGGATTCCAGCTCCTCTGGCTGCTGCCTGTGTTTCTCCCCCAGTTTGGGGGTTTGCTTTGTTTTCCTGTGGGTTATTACTTTCCTTCTGGCAATCCCTGCCTAGTAACCTGCTTCCTGATGAAAACACTCGGGGAAACCATCTTTTTTCCTCCCTGTCTCTTCTTTTTTTTTAAATCATTTTCTAATTTTAGCCACGTTTGACAGCCAAGCCGAGATCTGAGGCATAAATTTTGTGGGAACTTTTATGTTGGAGAGGAGGAAAACATCAAATCCGTGGCCTAGACTTGGCTCCTGTCAGATGAGAGACACCCGTGCAGGAGGGAGGGGAGATCAGAAATGCTTCATCCCTGAGAAGTTCAACTTGCACTTTAGCAGGACCAGACAACCCAAATATGATGCTGTTTCTTGAAAGTTCTTCTGCTGTAGTGCTCCTGGAACTCTTTTTTGAAGTTAAACTATGAAAGATTTTGTTGTTAACTCACCATGGAATCCCTTAAAGTCCAAATTCTGATGTCTGTGTTCCCATCTAGGCTTGTCCAGGGATAATTAAATAGCCCAGAAAATGACCCATGGGGGAAATCCTTATTCCCAGGACATCCAGGGGACATTCCTTGAGGGATGATGTCAGGCCAGTGACACATCTCCCGTGTCAGGCAGTTGGGAGCCCTGTGATCACAGAGCTGCTGCAGCACCACCAAGGCTGGGCATTCTCCTGTGGGAATTTTGGGTTTAAACACCATTGGGGGGATTAAATCCACAGATTGGCTTTGGTCCTCTTCATGTCAGGATCTAAACCTCCTAAGGAGGCAGCAGGATAAATGTTAGGCTTGACTTCATCTGTTTTCTGATGCAATCTGGATCTTGTTGGAGCTTTTCTCATAGCTGGTGCCTTTATAACCTTCCCTGAATCTGCTGTCAGGTAAGTCTGGTCTCCTACTTTAGCTCAGGTGAGCTTTGTGGGTTATTTCTATGAAATTTAGAGGTGTTTATTCTCCTGAGATGAGGGGGAAAATCCTAAAACACAACTTCCTCCAGTATTTCAAATTCTGTTCAAAAATTTTAACATATTCAGCAGTTCTTGGGGATATGAGATACTGAACAAAGGAGGATTTGGGAGTTTTTCTACCAAAGAAGCTTCATGCAGCATGCATGAGAATTTTTATTGCAGCTATTGTCAGGCACAGTTCAGCTGTGGGTTTGGTTGCTTTGTGCACAAACCTGATTCCAGGACTGGTGGATGGGAAGAGAGGAGGGAAGGGATGATTTTCCAGCTTCCAGCTCTGAGGCAGAAGGCTGGATGTGCTGAGATCAGCTCTCTTGGGTGCTGTTTGTTAATGCTGTGCAGCTCTTGGGAGCTGCTGGTTGCCTTCTACTTGAGGAAAGGTGTTCAGCTTCACCTGGCCCCTCTCAGCAGCCATGGAAACACTGCCTGGGCTTGCTGATGGATTTCATGGTTCCATGGAATTCTTCAGCTGATTGGAAATGTGAGTGTATGCAGTGGAATTAACTACTGCTGTGAACTGATGGTGAGTGAAAACAAATTTTATATCATAGAATCCTGGAGTGCTTTGGGTTGGAAGGGACCTTAAATCCACTCAGTGCCACCCCCTGCCATGGGCAGGGACACCTTTCACCATCCCAGGCTGCTCCAAGCCCCAGTGTCCAGCCTGGCCTTGGGCACTGCCAGGGATCCAGGGGCAGCCACAGCTTCTCTGGACAACAGTAAATAATCCTTTAAATTGAGTTTCATACTTTACAGTCATTTTTGGATGATATATTTAGGTCATGGCTGCTTTCTGTGAGCTTTTACACCTTACTTACACCTTATTTTAATTAAAATCCTTCTAACTGAGAAGCTGCATTGTCTTTTCTGGTGTCAAGTGTCTCCAGTTCTCACAGAGTTCCAAAGACTTCCATTATTTTAATCTTGGTTTTTCTTGTTTAAAAAATGTGAGGTTTTTCACTTCTGTTGGCCCCCATGACCCTTGTGAAGAGCCCAATTTTCAACAAATTTGTCTTCATGAACTCTTGTGTTCATACCAGTAGAAGGGCAGGGCTTGCTGGTGACTGAACAGATGGATCTTGCCCAAATGTCTCTCTTTGAGAAGCTGCAGGTCTGCAGGCTGTTAGCAGATCTTTGGAGGTGTTGAAAGGTGTTTTAAATACCTTTTTCTTTGTAAATACTTTGATATCATGTCAGAGAGGCAAAACTCTCTGAGGAACTGAGCTGTGCTGGCCACTACAAGAAAAAGAGACCAGCAGAGAGTCCAGAACTTTTCCTTCTCTAAATTTTGCATGATTTATTGATCAAACACTCTAAATGGCCAGGAATAATTTTGCAAGTTGAAATAAATAAAAGGCTAAATAAATAAAAAATAAATAAATCCCTTTGTATTGGCTGACATTAAGGACATCCTGCTTTTTTCCTCCTGTTTGTGCTACAGTGTGAGTGCCTCAAAATTGGCACAGCAGCTTAGGTGGGTGCCTCAGGTTTGGAAAATACAGCTGCTAGGATGTGCCACAAATATTCCAGGTGATGAAACCAAGGGATTTAATTCAGTTTTTAAGGTTCTCCATGGGAGAAGGTTTCCCTCAGGTTAGGGAAAACCTGTCCCTGGACTAGAGGGGTTTTTTTGAGTGTGTGGGTGGTTCGGTGGGTAAACACAACATCCTCCCCACGGGCTGTTGGAGCTCTCAGCCCAGGCTTCAGCCACGAGTCAAAGGAGCCTGGTGACCCCATTGCAGGTCCTAGCAGACATCTGCCCACATCCCAGCCCATCCCAGGCTGGCAGAGCCCCGGGGGCTGGCAGTGCCCAGGGCTGCAGGTGCGTTGGCAGCGCCGGCACAACGCTTGGCTCCCCTTCTTGCCACCAGCCTGAAGCCTCACTCTGGAAACTCCAGGCACAGGGAAACTTCAAAGGGAAAAAGCAAACTCCACTTGTCTTTAGCTCTGTGTGTGACTTGTGCAGCAGGTGTTGGATGGGGAGGAGAGGGGAGCTGCTTTTCCTGCTGGATTTGCTGGGAGCTGTGCGGGCTCTGCTGCTTTTGGGTTTTCAGGCATTGCCTGGTGCATGCATCTGCCAGGAAGAGTCACCTTTAGGATGGCATGAAAGTCAATTTTCCACATGCTCAGAGAAGCACTCGTGTTCCCAGCTCCCCACAATGACTTCTATCTGGCAAGAACTTGAAAAATAGTCTCTCTGGCTGATTGTCAAAAATTACATCATATTGGAGTAAACTGCTTTTAAATCAAACATCCATTATTCATGGATATTAACTGCTTATTTTATTTATTTATTTATTTTAACTGGCTGTTTTGTGTTTGATTTACTCTTTTTCTTCCTCTCTGATTGTCTGTCTGTCTCCCTCAGCTGCTCCTTTTAAATCTTAGCTCATCTTGAAATTTATGGAGCCAGAACACTTATCTGTGTGCACAAGTCTCAGTGTGCTGACCTTGCATTTGTTAACAGTCAAATTGTTTTTGTTGTTGTTGCAGTGTTATGTGCCATATTTACAGTAGGCAATCCAATACATTTGCACTGGGAAACTGTGCCCCTGGGGCTTGTAAACTTTAAAAATATTCTTGTTTTCCACATCACTTTAGAAATAAAATCCAAACTTGCAGCAGTGTGTACCATATGTTGTCTTTAATTTGATGAGTTCCCCCACAAATGCATATTCCTGCTTTTGTAGGTGCTCTCTGGATTGGATGGGTTTGACCTGAGCAGAAACCAGATTCCTTTTAATTTATGGTGGACTTGGAAATTCATGACCCTTTTTTTTTTGGCAATATTTGTGTGTATTCAGGCAATGTTTTTTCCAGTTGGCAAAGGGCTGGACTGAAGCAAAGGGGAGAAACATAATCTGAACATAAATGTAAATTCAGTTCTCAGGCTTGCTGCTTGATCCTCTGCCACTCTGAGCAACTCAGGGTGGTTTTATTTTACTTAAAATGACAGAAACCTCAATCCTGGACGGTTCTTTCTGAAAAAGTGTTTCTGTAATGGATCCTGTGTGTTGTTCAGTGAGGAGAAGGATGTAGGGTTTGAATGTGGTTTCACAATGTGTTTTTTGCTGATATTTATGATCCTTCCTCCACTACAACATCTAAAAAAGAACCAAATACAGGGGGGTTCACCCAGGTCTGAGACACAGCTCAATCTCCACCTGCCCCACGCTGTTCCTGTGGACAGGAATGGGCTGGGAAGGGGGAGGGAAAAGGAAAGGGAAAGCAGCTCTTCCCCAGGGCAGGCCTGTGCTGGCTGCCATCCAGGACAGTGGGATGGACACCCCAGCTCTTGTTGAAAGTACCACTGGCTCTTTGATAACAAGTGCTCGGGGATTTGTTGTTTTAATGTTCCGTCCAAAAAAGACATCTCCAACAACACAGCATCCCAAAACACCTGCTGGGGTTTTGGCCATGCATGGAAGAGTTCCATCAGCAGCATTTCGTTCAGTTCCTTGGTTTTTCTTGGAAGTGTCTCAAGCAGAGTGCATCGGCCACGCTTGACCTCACTTAGCTGCGAGATGTAACAAAGCTCACAGCTCAGCTCTTCTGGCTCCAGAGCTCTTTAATTCTTTGGGAATTAATTTCAGGCATCTTTCACGAGTTCTTGGACAGCATTTAAAGAGAGTTCCCTGTCCCCACCTCTCTGCAGTTCTGTGCTGAGCAGTAACTTTGCCTTTTTTCCCTGCCTGGGCTGGTGGATTTGCCAGGTTCCCTGCACATCCCTCCCGCAGGAGCAGCCACGGGCTGAGCTGTGCCCAAGTCGCCCAGTAAAGAGGGGAATTAGTCTAATGCACTGCCTTAACAAAGGGGAGACTATCAGCTTGAATAATTAATACCCCCAGTCTGTGGCAGTGGGCTGAAATGAAGTCCCATTTGCTCAGCCTTATTAAAAGAGAGAGAGAGAGAGAGAGAGAGGGAGGGATGGTAAAGGTCGTTAAGGGACTTGTAACAGGGAAAGGATCGCCTCAGAGATGGATAATGTGTTTGCTAATCTCTGTGGTCTTTAACTAAACAGAGTGCTGGAGGTGCTCTGGCTATTCCTGGCTTGTTGAATTATTAAGCATTCAGGGAGATTGCCTGGCTGTTGGCCAACAACTTGGACTTTTCATTTGGCCAATGTTAATAGGTGACACTTTTTATTTGGGGCATTGGATCCCGGTGCTGGCTGCACGGGGTCTTTAATGCTTTTCCTCCCTGAGGTCCCAGTGGGGCCAGGGCTGTTCGTTAGTGTGTTATCCCAGGGTTCTTCATTTCACACCCAAATGCTCTTGGTTCACTTCCCTCAGTTCGGTATCTATTAGGTCACTGGGCTTGGGTGTCCATTATAGGATTATAAATACCTTTAAAAGGGTAATCCCTTTGCAGTGTGCATTATAGGATTATAAACCTCCCAGAGATCTTATGCTTTATCTGCCCTTTAACACACAGGCCCTTATTTCAAGTCCCTATTGACCAGGTATTTCCATTCTCTCTCCTTGGCCTTTGTGAGGAAAATCCTTCTTGCCTTGGGATATTACAGGAGAGCTCATCAGAGGTGTTCCAGCAACTTCAGAATTGTCATCAGTGTGCTTTTAAATCCCTGTCTCCAGGAAATTATTATTCAGACTTAAGCATTCTGAGTGCTTTTAGCTCCTTTACTTATCAATTGGTCAGGATAAGGGTTTGAAATCCATTTGCAGGTCATAAAACTGCTCAAGACAGGTTGAATTTCGAGATAGGCAAAACCTGGATACTGAAAACCACAAAGAGACTCTTCCAGTGATGGGGCTGATTGGTTAGAAAGATATTTGTGCATGATAAAATCTAAAATAAATTTTATTTTAACCATCGATCTTGTTATTGATGGTTAAAATAAACAGTCTTTAAAAGAATAGAGATGGGCATGAGAAGGAATTGAAGAGGGTAGGAGAGGATGATATAACTCTTCTGTTTGTGTGGGTGTGAACCCTTCTTTTTTTCCCAGATGCTTAGATGCAAACACTTTAAATTGGTGGCCACCTACAAGTTATGTGAGGAGAAATAAGTCATTTTTCCAGCTGTTGTTACCTGTGAGCTTTGCCACAGGGCTGCAGGCAAGAGAAAATGTTGCATGGAAAATGTTACATGGGAATCATTCAGTGCTGTGTGGGAGCAATTTTTCATTCCAGCCTTTCATGGCCATGGCTGGATGTTCAAATATGTGTCCTGTCTTTATAGCAGAGATGGGAGCTCTGGTCATTTAGATAAATTAATAGTTTATGGATGTTCACTGCAAGTATCAGCCCCAGGGGACTTTTAAGAAAGCAGCTTTTGGCCCTCTCCCCTCTGGAGTTTCAACATCCAGCTGGGAAAGGCTCAACTGGGAGCTGGAATACAGCTCTCCTGACCCCATCAGTTCTTGTTCTTAGGCTGAATTCAGCAGTTTATTGACTTTGTCTTTTGTTCCAAACTTTCCAAGGAGAAGTTTGGATTGCCAAGCACAGATATTAATTTCCTTTGCACTGAAAACCCTTCGAGGTGCCTTTGCCAGAACATCATTATCTGTGGGTTTGGTTACTGAGCTGTTGGGAGCTGGGCTGAAGTGAGAACAGGCTGTAAACTGGTTTTTACCTCAAACATTAACATTTCCATGCAGTTTGTAGCAGCTTTTTCCTTGGGGTAGAAGCTGAAATTAATTTTTATTTAAATTCGAACTTCATGTCCTAGGTTTTCCAACAAAGGTCATCCTTGCTTTGGGTTTTTTGGGTCTTAAGGATGAAAAATGCCATGTTTTTTGAGACAGCTTCACAAAGAACTAATTGGGAGATTATTAATCTTAGGAACATCTAAGGAAGTTGGATGTGGATGTGTTGATCCTAATAGGGAGCTGAAATATCTGAATTTGACTTGGGAGAATGACAGGTGGAGGAAACCTGCAAATTCCCTGCCTCTCTTTGCCCTGTTCCTTGAGATCTTTGAAGCTTCACTTTGGTTTCCCAGAGGCCTCCATCAGAAAATGATCCTCTCCTGCTCTCTTAATTCACCTTTCAGACCTCTGAAATGGCACAGAGAGGAAATAAAAGGCCAGGCAGCATCAGTGCTGCTGTTCTGGCAAATGTTGAAATAATACATCCAGATAGTGCAATATTTATTGAGCTGCACGTGGCTATAATCAGCAAATTAGAAGTGAAGAGTATTGATGTGGCGTTGACATGGCCATGCTGATGTTGCCATGGAAGCTGTGGGGGTTTTCTGATGTTCTAAATACCATTAACTCTTTTCATGGTCACAAGGTTTCTTTTCATTGAAACGAACATCACCATGAAATCTAATCATGTTTATGAAGTTATATAAGGCCAGGTGCAGCACTGAGCTCCGCTGGGCTTCAACCAGTGCATTTTTCTGTTTCTAAAAATACTTCTTCTCCTAAATTGAAAGGCCCAACTAGACAGATCTGATCTGGCCCCACAGGAAGGACAGCAAACGTGATTAAACTGATTGAGGAGAGGAGTGGGAACGGACAGGGAACAACTCGTGCTTCTCATCCAGGCTCTGGTTGAATCATCTTCCATTCTGCCTAAAAACAGAGTTGTTTTTCTGCCTTTCCCATCTGAGCTGCCACTTCAGATGTGACATTTCTGTGTGTTTGTGTGAGGGCACTCAGGCTCTCAGCAGGGCTGTGGTCAGCTCTGCCCTGCAGTTCCTGCTGCACTTAACTGGATCTGCCTCTCACTGTCCATCTGTCCAAACCTCCTCAGGGCTGGTGCTGTTTGCTTTTACTGCTCTCTCAAAAGTTAAAATTGATGAGGAAACTCTTTGCTTTTCCTGTAATCCTGAAGATTTCACTTGTGTGTTTGCCTGAGAGCTGCACCTAGCCATTCTGGTGGTGCACCCCTGCTTCTTGCTGGATCTCTCTGGGAAATCTGAATTCCTTATTTCTGAGGGTGTCATTGCTTTTCTTCATAGGGGTGGATCTGTCTCTTGGTTCTGTTTTGCACATCAAGAAACAAGTCCTGCAGAACACCTCTGGTGGTCACGGCTCTGCTTGGTGCTGCTGCAAAACATTGTCGTGGTGTGTTGCTCTAAGTTTGCTTGCTTTTCAGTGTTTGCAGTTTTGTAGTAAAGATTCTCATGCAGCTTCATGTAAACTATGTATATATTTAGAATTTATCTATTTTGTTTATATGTTTCTCCTCTGGGAGGAGAAATATGATTGATGGTGATGTTCACCAGTGAAGTCAAGAGGTGGCAACCTGTGTAGCCTATCTTTTGCCTCCTCTTCAAAGTGTATGTAAAGTAGAGTCAGAAAATTAAAATAGGAGCTTTCCTGCCTGACCTTCTGCTGTCTGCCTTGTGCTTTGTGTGTCCAAAAGTGTGACAGTGGTGCTCCTGCTGAATTGAAGTGGCGTTTTATTCTCTCTCTGCCAGATCCTTCTCTACAACCTGGAAACAAACCAGTGTGTGACCAAGGTGGGCAGCTCCATAGGTGACTTCTCATGTGTCAACCTCCACAGCAGCCCCCCCAACATGCTGGTGGCAGGCAACAAGGACAGAAGGTAGGTGCTCCCCAGAGCCCATCTCCAATCTCCCATCTCCAGCTTCCTCTCCTACATCTGGCCCTGCTGGATTTGGTTCCTCCTCTGGTGTTTCCATGAAGTTGAAGAACAAACTATTAGGTAATAGTTGGAAGTGGCAGTCAGTGTGTGCTTTGTCTGGGAAGCTCCCTGGGAAGAGGAGCTTTCGGAGCCATTTGGTGGACACAGTTGGTGCACAGCCCAGCGAGACCACTTGGAATATCTTCCACTTCCCCGCCGCCACCCGCAAAATGAGTTTGGCATTTAAAAGCTCACTTTCTGATATTAAAAAAATAACCTAAGGGATGAATCATGGAGGATGAGATGGGCTCGGCTGCCAAATGATGTCAAGAGTGTATTTCGGAACACTGTGATGTCCCTCAGGTGACAGAGAAAAAAAAAGAGACTTTCATATGAACAGATTCCAGCTTCTATTTAGCTGATTAGCAGCTTTCTCTTTAACTCCTTGGCTTGGGGAGTAGGATTTTCCCAGCTCAGGGTCTGCTGCCAGGAATGGCCGCGCTGGGAACAGGCAGTGCGAAAGGATTAAAATGCTTAAAAAGACCCTTTGAGTCCAATTTTTAGATTTCCTTTTTTTGGCCAGTCGTTTGTGGGGTCTGATCCAGTGCACCAAAGGAGATGTGGGATGGCCAAGAGCCAGTCTCTAATGGCTCCTGCTTCCTTCCCTCCTCCTTTCCACACTGGGCACCAGGCTGCAGGTGGTGCTCTGCTCTGGTGCTGGGATCAGATTGGAAGGCGGGCACTTCCCTCTGCCAAATCCCAGACCTCTGTCCCGCCAGTGCAGCAGCTTGCAAAAATGATTATTTTGTCAAACAGCTTTTTTTTTTCCTTCCCAGAGAATAGGGAGTGTGAGCGAGCCTCACACTTTCTCAGCAAGGAGGATAAAGGAAATAGCTGAAGTTTGACAAGTGGAATTGAATCCCTGGGAGGTTTTTTCCCTCTAAAAGCAGATAATTGGTTTTTCAAAGCACCCCAGTAAAGCTACCTCCAGTTTCGATCTGCAGGATGACAGGAGAGGAGCTGGAGTTGATATCCCTCCCATTTATAGCAGAGGAGATATCTGTGCCCTTCCCCTCCAGAGAGCTTCAGGGGTTTTCAGTTTTAGCACTGACTGAGTTCAAGGGGTTGGCTGTCACTAGAACAGCAAGGAGTTAGGGATGAGTAGCTGGGAAGGTAAGTTGGGCATCCAGGAGGCAGGAGCAGAGTATCTCAGAGGTCAGATCCTCCTGTGATGCTGCAGGAAGGTGCTGGGCATCCACAGGTGGAATGAGACTGGAATCTCCATGGCCATGTTATGGAGTGAGTTTATTAAACAGGGACCTTGCCATGGGAGTTCAGACTGCTGCTGGCCAGAGGGAACACTTATTGCTTGAATTAAATCCAGCAATTCCCCAGTTTCGCTTGAATCTGCTCTTCTTTTACACAAAACCGTGATTTTGAAAAGTAACACTTGGGAATTGGTTTTGGTAGGACCTGTAAAATCTGTCTTTCCATCCAGAATTCCTGCTGAAGCACTGCTGATTGATTTGATTCCTGAGCTGTGCTTTGCTCTGGCAAGAGGCCTCCTAGCAGGGAGCTTGTGCTGATCCTGCTTTTCCTGGGTGGAAGCTGGGGTGGAGAGGAGCGTTGGGAAAGCAAACATATGGCAAACCCAGAAAAGTGTGGATCCAAACATATTCCTTGCCCTCCTGAAGGCCAAGCAGCTCACTCCCATGGCAGTGTGACAGGAGGGTCCAAGCCTGGCCTCAGGAACACCTCCCTGGAGCTGGGATGACTCTGAAGTGCTCCCACTGAGTCCAGCTGTCCAGGCAGGACATGCTGGGCCAGGTCTGTGTTACAGCATCATGTGGGACTGGCTAAACACTGTTCCTTTTTTACCTTGAGGCACATCTGAGCAGCCCAGTGTGCCTCTGGCTCTCCCAGGGGTGTGCCAGCATGGACACCTGTCTGAAAGCTGGGTGCTTCCTCATGGGATAAACAGGGCTGGCTGGGATCTTGGCTTCCAGCTGTGCTTTCCTAACAGGAGCTGTGAGAACACACACAGGACAACGGGGAGAGCCCCAGGAGTGACAAACACCCCTTTCCAAACAGCCCATCCTTTCCCAGAGCACAGCCCCAGGCTGTAGCCAGAGTTGCTTTCTGCTGGAGCTGGGGGAAGTGAAGAATCCTTTCCCCCTCACACTGTGGGATGGGATGTGCTGTCCCACACAGAGCACTCACTCCTCACCCTGCTCCAGTGTTTTCCTCCTCATCAGATGGATGCTGCTCTGCTGGAGCTCTGGACTGCTCTGCTGCCTTGTCTCTCAGTCCCTGAAATGTGTTATTTGTAAAATCAGATGATGCAATCTCAGCTGGAGAAGGGGAGAAGGAAGGACTTGCAGCACCATTAGGATCATAGCAGGGATATGGAATGAAGCACAGTTAATGTGTTGGAACAAGTGTGTTTTGGCTTTTTCTGGAATTAATGTGTACCTGATGGGTTTGTTCCTGATAGCCATCAGCTGGGAGGAACTTGCTCTGGCTTCTTCTCAAATCTGAGATCAATATTGCCCCTTTCAATATTTCCCCTAGTGTTTTCACTTGCTGCATTTTTATTTATTTATGTAGTTTGCTTTATCTCTTAATCTTGATAAATAAGGATCAAACCCCACTCTCCTTTATGATATGAGCTGGGTTTCAAACTTTATACTGGTACTGTGGCCTGTAGCAGTGCTTGGGATCCTAAGGTCTTTTTCTGTAGTTCTGCTTCTGGCTGAGTGTTCAGTTTATTTCTCTTCAAAATGCTTTGTCTGGGTGTTCAATAATGTCCAAAAATCAGATGTACCTAAAAACTGCCTACAGTCAGTTGCATTTTTGAAGTCAAAGCAGATCCTGGTTGCTGGGTGCTTGCTTTGAATATTGGTGATTAAGTCAAGGGTATAAACCTGTAATTCCCTGTCTGTTTTGAATTGCTACACATTTAATCTCCTCTGAAATCTTTGCAATAGTAATCCTTTCCTTGATCCTGGTAATAATCTCACTCCTCATCCATAGTGGTTGTGGGTATGTACCAGGGAGTGGGATGTGTTAACAGTGTGTCCAAAATGGGTGTTTCATGCCTCGTGGCTTTGCTGATGATTAGGGAGGCACAGAGAGAGGAGCTTTCTCCAAATCTCACTTTTATTTTATATCATAACTCATAGAATTGTGGAATGGTTGGGGAGGGACCTTAAAGCTCATCCAGTGCCACCCCTGCCCTGGGCAGGGGCACCTTCCACTATCCCAGGGTGTTCCAAGCCCCAATGTCCAACCTGGCCTGGGACACTGCCAGGGATCCAGGGGCAGCCACAGCTGCTCTGGGAATTCCATCCCAGCCCCTCTCCACCCTGCCAGGGAACAATTCCTGCCCAATATCCCATCCATTCCTGCCCTCTGGCACTGGGAAGCCATTCCCTGTGTCCTGTCCCTCCAGCCCTTGTCCCCAGTCCCTCTCCAGCTCTCCTGGAGCCCCTTTAGGCCCTGGCAAAGGCTCTGAGCTCTCCCTGGAGCCTTCTGTTCTCCAGGTGAGCACCCCCAGCTCTCCCAGCCTGGCTCCAGAGCAGAAGAGCTCCGGCCCTGGGAGCATCTCCATGGCCTCCTCTGGGCTGGCTCCAGCAGCTCCAGGTCCCTCCTGTGCTGAGACCCCAGAACCAGGTCTTTTTTTAGGTCCTAGAACCTGTAAAGACTCAGAGAGGTCCTGTATGGTGGGAGAAACCTGCCTGAAAAAGATCTTTGGTAAGATAGAAGATAAAGATAGAAGTCAGGGTGAAAATTCAGTGATGAGGAGGATGGGCATCACTGGTTTTGCAGCCACAGAGCAGCAGTGGCCCTGCTGCTGTGCCAGATGTATTTCCATAACCCCAAACTCCTTGTGCTGTCAGAACCCACAGGCTGTATGTCCAGAGCCGTTCTCATGCCTGTTTTCCCCTCAGGGTAGATGTCCAGAGCCATTTCCCCTCAGGCTGTATGCCCAGACCCGTTCCCATCCCTGTTTCCCCTCAGGGTGGATGCCCAGAGCCATTCCCATCCCTGTCTCCCCTCAGGCTGTATGCCCAGACCCGTTCCCATCCCTGTCTCCCCTCAGGGTGGATGCCCAGAGCCATTCCCATCCCTGTTTCCCCTCAGGGTGGATGCCCAGACCTGTTCCCATCCCTGTCTCCCCTCAGGGTGGATGCCCAGACCCGTTCCCATCCCTGTTTCCCGTCAGGCTTTGTCCAGACCCGTTCCCATCCGTGTTTCCCCTCAGGGTTTGTGTCCAGACCCGTTCCCATCCCTGTTTCCCCTCAGGGTTTGTGTCCAGACCCGTTCCCATCCCCGTTTCCCCTCAGGGTTTGTCCAGACCCGTTCCCATCCCTGTTTCCCCTCAGGCTGTATGCCCAGACCCGTTCCCATCCCTGTCTCCCCTCAGGGTGGATGTCCAGGCCCGTTTCCATCCCTGTTTCCCCTCAGGGTTTGTGTCCAGACCCGTTCCCATCCGTGTTTCCCCTCAGGGTTTGTGTCCAGAGCCGTTCCCATCCCTGTTTCCCCTCAGGGTTTGTCCAGACCCGTTCCCTTCCCTGTTTCCCCTCAGGGTTTGTCCAGACCCATTCCCATCCCTGTTTCCCCTCAGGCTGTATGCCCAGAGCCGTTCCCATCCCTGTTTCCCCTCAGGGTGGATGCCCAGAGCCGTTCCCATCCCTGTTTCCCCTCAGGCTGTATGCCCAGACCCGTTCCCATCCCTGTTTCCCCTCAGGGTGCGGGTGTTTGACACGCGGCGCGGGGCCGTGGCCTGCTCCGTGTACGGACACCAGCTGGGCGTGTCGGCCGTGCAGATGGACGACTGGAAGATGGTCAGCGGAGGGGAGGAGGGCCTGGTGTGCGTGTGGGACCAGCGCATGGCCGCCAAGCTCTGGGAGATGCACGCCAGGTAACTGGGCTGGGGGGCACCCCGGGCCTGGGGGGGTTAGCAGGGCTGCAAGGAGGAGGTGGGAATTGAGGTAATTTTGGGGGAATTCTGTGTGGTTTCTGATGCTGTTGTACACCACAATGACACAAGGCTCTGACCTCAGAAGGCTGAAAATTACTCCTTTATTTTTGGGATGTGTCTCCCTTTTCATACTATTCCACACAGACCAATTGGATTGGTGAAACAAAGGCAAACCTCTTCACTCACATTGGTCAGACCAGAGGGACATCAAGAAGAAGTCCCTCCTAGGGAAAGAGTGTAAACATAGGTACAGTTAGAAAAACTGAACAAGAACTTCTCTTGTTCACAGAAAATTCCCTGGGAAAAGAATTTCAGAAAACCAAAACATCTCAGGGCTACAGGTTTCCATGTCCAGGTTGCATCCCCAGCTGGAGCCCTGTGGGTTTCTGAGGGGGCCCTTTAGCTGTCAGGGGCTTTTTACTCATTAGCTGAGTGTTTCAGTCAGTGTTGGGAGCAGGGAAGTTGTTCTGATGCCTTGGAAAGGCTGATCTGAAACAGACTGGATAGAGCTAAGAGAATAAAGTAGATATTTATTGAAAGGGCTTTAGGATACACCTTGGGCAGGACAGGGCCTGACCAGAGCTACACCCAAGGTGAACTAAGAATGGTCACAAAATGGCTGGTCTGTCATGAGATCTTACATTTTTGTAAGTTTTGGTCCATTTGCATATTGGGGTTTAATTGTCCAATTGCTCGAGGTTGTGAGGTCCCATCCTTCTTGTTCCTCTCTTCAGCCCACCCTTGTTTGTGCTGTTGGGGCTGAAAACTTGTACCAGTTGTCCTTGGTGTGCAGCAGGAAAAGGATTTGTTTTGTGTCCCTGCTGTGTGCAGAGCTGAGTGACACTGAATGTGAGCTCAGAAGTGCACCCCTGGGCAGCACAGAACCTGAAATACATGAAAGCTCAAACTTAAGGCATCAGTTCCCCCTGGATTTTCCATGAAGTTCAGTCAGTGACTTCTCCCTGCCCCATCCCCAGCCTCTATTTAGTTGTGAAACCTTGGGTTGGAAGTGCTGGACTGGCAGTTTTGAGAGTGACTGGTTCTGGCTGTCTCCATCCAGTGTATCCATCACAATCCCTGTGTTCCTGTTCACCTCATGCACACATTCCCTTAATGGTGAGGATCAAAGCATTTAAACTCATTTAAATATTGAAATGTTGGTTTGTACTGAGCACAAGGAGCACAGTACTAAAAGTACATGCAGAGATCAGCATCCTAGAGCTGACACTTTGTACAGCTAAATGAAGATTTCCTGATCAAAGCACAATTCCCAGGCTTTGTCTGGATCAAGACTCGAGGATTTAGTCCCTTGTAAGTCTGAGTGAGATCCATAAAATGAACATATAAATCCTGATTTCTTTTATTATTATTATTATTTTTCATGCATCTTCCCCAAAGAGTAGCTAGATGAGGTATTTACAGGCAGGGAAGTTCAAGCTGGACTTGTCATTGATTAATAGCAGGTATCACTTTCTGTGTTGACCCTGGGAATGATAAAGCCTGTTGTGATGTGGCTGATGCATTAAGGACAATATTCCATTGATTGTCTCCTTGGCATGCTCATTAATGCTGCTCCAGGAGGAGGGCAGGCAGGGCAGGGCTGAGCTCAGGGATGCACTCCAAGTGAAACCATTAGATTAAACATGTAGAAAACAGTGTTTAATCTATGGAGTAATCAGAAGGGATCACTTCAATCAAAAGCTTTTCCTTGATAAGGTGTATGCTCTTGTCCCTGCCTTTGGCCCCGTGCCAGGAATGGAAGACAGGAGCAGGAGCTGAGGGAGGTGACAGGAGACACATTTAGGGTGTGAAGATGAGCCATCCTCATCTGAGAAGTGACTCCTGCATGTACACAAAGTGCTGTTCTGGGCTTTGGGGTCCCTTACCAGTGAGAGGGAAAGGAATGAAGACTTGACTTGGGTGTCCAGAGGAGGGGCACGAGGCTGGGGAAGGGTCTGGAGGGGCTGAGGGCACCTGGAATGTTCAGCTGGAGCAGAGGAGACTGAGGGGAGACACCTCAGGGGCTGCAGCTCCTCCCGAGGGCAGTTCCAATCTCTGCTCTGGGACAGGGACAGCACCCAGGGAAGGGCTGGAGCTGGGCCAGGGCAGGCTCAGGCTGCAGATCAGGAAAGGTTCTTCCCCCAGAGGGTTCAGGCACTGCCCAGGCTCCCCAGGGAACGGGCACGGCCCCGAGGCTGCCAGAGCTCCAGGAGCCTTTGGACAGCCCTGCCAGGGATGCCAGGGTGGGATTGTTGGGGGGTGTGGGCAGGGACAGGGGCTGGGCTGGGTGATCCCTGTGTGGATCTGTTCCCACTCCATGGTTCTTAGCATGTGCCTTATCGTGCATTTGTAAACCAGCTCAGTGCATGGGTGTGTGGGGTTCCTTCCCCTTCGTTTTGGGAAACATCCTGCCCCTCCCGGGAGTGCTGCAGTCCTTAGGGCAGCCAGCCCAGCCCGCATCCATCCCTCCCAGCCGGTGCTCTGCCAGCTTTCCAGCGGTATTTTCTGGCCTCCTCGTGTGTTCTGGGAAGAGCCCACTAGATGGGGATAGAAGATGTGGGATGTGCTGCCGGCTGGAACAGCCAGAAGTGCGAGTTCCCAGCCTCTGGCCGTAGGGAGGGCGCTGATTTCAGTCACTCCGTGTTTCATCCGAAGCCGTTCCTCTCCCAGCACTCGGATTTCGGGGGTGCGGTGCAGGTGGCCCCTCACCCGGTGCTCTGGGTTGTTTTGCAGACATCCAGTCCGCCTGGTGTGGTTCAATTCCCACAGCCTGATCACTGCCAACGTCCCCGAGGAGAAGAACCCCCGGGGCTCCAGCATCACCGAGGACGACCCCAGCTTGCACCGAAAGTGAGAATCCAGCCCTCAGCAATCTGCTTTGTTTTTGAATAGCACCCCGAGCACCTGAGTCATCACCCAGAGCACTTACAGAGAGGGTATAGCAGCAAAAAAAATGAAATAGAAAAAAAGTTTAAGGGTAAGGTTTATAAAACAAGCGATGAATTGGCTCTTGATTTGCTTGAGCACAGAAAAAAAAATGTTTTTTTTTTTCTCAGCAGGGGAACATAAAGTCCACTGAAGCCAGCCAGGGAATGCAGCCCTCTCCATGCTCGAAATATTAGTAATGCTGTCTCCTCCTAAAGGAAAACTACTGGCATTTAAACTGCAGGTTTTGGTATTTGCATCTCAAACGGCTGTTAGTGCTAATTGAACTATCAAATACCAATGTATTTATCTTCCCCCGTGCTGGAGAGCCTGGAGATGTTTCAGCAGATGACAGTCACGTCTCTGCAGGGCTGGAGGGGATGATTCACCAGCCCTTTCCCAGCTTGCTGGGTCCCTGGCAGGAGGCAGGAGGGAGCTTTCCCTGTTAAAAGTGCAGAAGAAGGGATTGGAGGGTTTTATCCAGCTCCTGCAGCATGGCATTTTTTTCAGTTCAGGTGATTTTTACAATGATTTCTACTGTAAAATTTGAGGTGAAATGGTGTGTCCTGGTTGTTTTTTGCCCACAGGTACCGAGGGGTGATTTATTCCTACGAGTTCTCCGTGGATCAGCTGGGTGGGGACAGCGTCCTCCCCATCTGCCGCTCCTCCTACGACGAGCTGACAGGCTACAACTACAACATCGGCCTGGCAGTGCCCTATGACAGCCTCTAGGGCACTGCCAGGGCCACAGGCAGAGGAAAATCCATGTGGGACAGGCTCCCAAAAGCTGGCGTGGGCTGCAGGAAGCCCTGGGGATGGGAGCCCAGACAGAACGTGGCTGGAGTGCCCTGCTGGAATGTGTCACCCTGGATATGGCCAGAGGTCCAGCCTGCTGGAGTGGAGAGGCTGAGAAGGGAAGGGAGCACTGCAGGGTGAAGAAAAACATTCCTGCTGCTTGTGGGAAAGATGCTGCAGGTCCCATCTTGGGCAGGAAGGCAGAGTGGGACACTGAAGGCAGGCTGGGAGCTCTCTGTAGGGAGTTTTTGCCTACCCCAGGAGGGAAAAAAAAATCACCAAGGACTTGGAAAAAGCATGTGCTGAGCCACATGTTTGAAATGTGTGTCCTGGTATTGAGCTGCTCGTTCTTGTTTTCCTTGGAGTGCATTGGAATGTGCCTGGGAACAGGACAGCAGCACCATGCACAGAAGGTTACTGTGGCTGGGAGAGGGATTGGGATGGACCGAGGGAGGGGAAGGTTCCCCAGGCCAGGCTGGATGCTTGGGAACTCAGCAGGCCACACACACATCAACTTTATTTTATAAAAAAAATATTTTTTCAGTTCTTTAAAATTCTGGGTTAAATGTTTCCTAATTGTATGTGTACATCTGTCTGTGGAATTTTGTTCCTGAGCCTTTTAGGGTGAGCTGACCCCTGTTCACTGGGACAAAGGGCTGGCTCAGGTTGTCAGGTGTATTCTTGGCTGGATCGTGTCCTTCCACAGCACCTGGAGGGTTTTCAGTGCTGT
Organism: Trochalopteron elliotii; assembly: GCA_024734555.1. Classification (NCBI taxonomy): domain Eukaryota; kingdom Metazoa; phylum Chordata; class Aves; order Passeriformes; family Leiothrichidae; genus Trochalopteron; species Trochalopteron elliotii. Next base: position 199,556 of record JANPWX010000101.1, on the reverse strand, counting down.
CCTTGCTTCCAAGCTGGGAATTGATCATGGAACAGAAGGGATGAAGTGGCCACAGTGCCCTCCCTGGGTACTGAGCCCCAAAGCTGTGGGGAAGCACCAGGAGGTGCTGTCCAGGTGGAAACAAGGAGTGAGGCTTTACCTGAAGGCCAGGTAGCACTGACAGGTAAAACCAGTTTGGGGAACGAGAGCTCCAGTCCTGCATGGATCTTTTTACTGATTTAAAATGATTTTATTGTGATTTGCCCTTGTAAACTTACTGGTGCAAACCAAAGCTGTGTCAGTTCTGTTTAAATTGAGGTTAAGTTTTAACTTACACCTTTTTTCCTGGTTTAATTGGAATCAGTGTAGAGTACTGGGGAGAGGTGCAGGAATGTGCCCAAACCTGCAGGAGAGGGGCTGGGCTGGCACTGTGCAGTCACTGAGACAGCCCTGCACAGAGCTGCATTTCACTCTTCACTCTTCCTTCTTTGCTTGGGGTGGTTTCCCATCACCCCGAGGCCAAAGTTTCATGGTTTAGGTTTTTAAGTTACCTTTTTCCATGTGATGGATACACAAGAAGTGCAAGGGGCAAAGCCATTCTGTCTGACCAATAAATTTGATCTTTCATAAAGCTTTGGTCTTCTTTTTCTATTTTTCCTCTACCCTTCTGGGAAGGCAGCTCCCTCCCTGCGTTCCTGGAAGAGCTGGAAGTGTCATGGATGCAGAGCTTGGACAAGAGTTCAGCTGAAACCTGACAAATAAATAATGCTTTGTGTAGCATAAATGACTTCGGGGGTTGCTCCAGCCCTGTGACTCCTGCGATGTCAGAAGCAGGGAGAGCTCCCGTGTCATTGTTCTCCCTTCCCCTTATCTCGCCTCATTATCTGGGAGCAGCTTTGTTCCTCCTTCATCTCCCTGCTGCAAGGAGCAGATAAATTTGTGCGGTGCCCACGTGAGCCCTTTTCCCGGAGTCCTCCCCCGCATTCCCGCCTCTCTCTGGAGCCGCCGGGAAGGGGATTTGCAGCACCTGCACCAGCAGGTGTTCCCTTTCTGACTCCGGGTTCACCTGCAGTGGAGATGGAGCTCCCAGTCCCCACAGCCCCCGTTCCACAGCTCCTCCGGGGGGTGCTCCTCTGGGTCTTTTCCCTGTTAATTAATGGAATTAATTGAGGAAGGTTGCACTGCAGCAGAGGGCTGTGTGTGTAACTCACACTCCTCATGCAGGTGAGGGCACTCAGATGTTGGAGAGTGTCCACGTGGGGACTTTGTGGGAAGGGATGTTGTCCTGCCTCCCCTGGGATATTGTCCTGCATCCCTGGGATGTTGTTGTGCCTCCCTGGGATATTGTCCTGCCTCCCTGGGATGCTGTCCTGCTCCCCTGGGATGCTGTCCTGCCTCCCTGGGATGTCCTGCTCCCCTGGGATATTGTCCTGCCTCCCTGGGATGTCCTGCCTCTCTGGGATGCTGTCCTGCTTCTCTGGGATATTGTCCTGCCTCCCTGGGTGCTCAGTGCTGTGCTGCAGTGCAGCAAACACCAGCGAGGCTGCTGAGCTTCGGGCACTGAAATGGAGCCTCTTCCTTCATTTCAAGAGCAGGAACAGAGTCACCAGCCCAGCTGTACTGGGCACAGAAGCCACCTTGGAGCTTCCCAGCTTTGGCACCAGTCAGTGGCAGGGAGGGCCCAGGGTTTTGTCCCACAGGTGGGCACTGAGAAGGGGCAAAGCTGCTGCCTTGAGGGGCTGGAGTGGAGGAGTTGCAGTCAGGACACATTGGAGCAGTGTGGGCTGAGCTGGCAGAGGTCAGGCTGGAGGTCAGGCTCATGCTGGTGCCACCTGCCAGGCTGGTGGCCCTCAGATAGGGACAGATAAAGAATCCAAAGGTATCCCAACAGGAAACAGCCTGGCATGAAAAGCCTTGAGAGTGCTGGTGTCCATTGTTGGTGGCAGCAATCCTCGGCTGGAAAGAGGTGTCTGTGTCCTGGTGAGAAGGATCCCTGCTCCAAGGGATCCCAGGGGAGCTCTGTGTGTGTCACAGCCCCAGCTGTGCCCTCAGGGAGCAGCTCCAGGGGTGCCTGGCACAGCCATCCTGAGGGCAGGACAGGCTGCAGAGCCCCTCAGCTCCTCGATCTCCACAGCCCCTCTTCTGCTCCTGGGTCAGGCCACCAGCACAGCCCCCAGGAAGGGCTTTTTGCCTCTCTTTTGTCTCCTCAATCGCCTTGTCTGTGAGGGAAGAGCCTCTCCAGGGCTGCCATGCCTCTCCTGAGGATCTGAGGAGTGGTGGCAGGAGGAGCAGGGGGTGATTTTTGTACAGAGATGTGCTCTTGGAGGGTCCCTGAGCCCCCTTTCTCTCCCTCCCTGTGGCCTTTCCCCCCCCGCTCTGCTATCCTGCCCTGCCCACCTCTGTCACTCCCTGTCCTGGCTGCTGTCACAGAGGAATGAACATGGGTGCACTGAAGTGGTGCAGGAACTTGTTCATGTCCTCTCTGCCCCTTCTTTTCCTCCAGTGCTATTTGCTTGCTCATTTCCACCTTCTGTGGATGGTTCTGAAACTCCAGGTACGTGGAGCTGGTGTCCTCCTGCTGCCAGAGGGGAAGATGGGGCAGCAGTGACTGCAGGCCCCATAAACAGATCAAGTACTGGTGGGTTATGCAGTAAAAACCTGGGGGAAAGGGCCTGTTCCAGGTCAGGATTTGTGCCACTGGCAGATTTTTTATCCAGAAACATGGACCTCCAGCCTCTGGGCCAAATTCCTCTTCATGGAAGAGCTGCAGGTGGGGATTTCCTCTGTCACCCCTCCCTCAGTGCCACTCATAGGAACAAGGAATTCCTCAAAGTTTAGCTTAGAAATATCAGCTGTAAGTGGCTGCCCTGGCCCCATGGCTGTGGGGTCTGTGCTGTCTCCTGCTCTTCTGCTCTTCCCTCCCTTCCTGGGCAGGTGTCCCCTTGTTTGGTCTCTCCTGCCATTCCCAGGCTCCAGGGTGGCTGATGGATGAGGGGGAATGGTGGGGAGATGGGTCAAGGTGTGTCCTCTCTGTGCCAATGCTCAGGGTCCCTGCCCTGAAATCCTGGGGTCACTCAGTCCCCCTTTTCCATCCTGGGGTCACTCAGTCCCCCTCTGCAGTCCTGGGGTCACTCAGTCCCCCAGTTCAGTCCTGGGGTCACTCAGTCCCCATCTCCAGTCCTGGGGTCACTCAGTTTCCCTCTCCAATCCCAGTAGCCTCCCTTCTCTCTGATGCTGCTCAGCCTTTACCAGCCTCCCTGGAGTTTTCCAATCACCCTCTGCTGAGCACTGCTGGGATCTGCCACGGAGCTTTGTGCTACATCCCAGGGCTCAGCCTTCTGGCCCCACAACAGAACCTTTATCCCTTATGGACCACTCCGGGCTTTGCAGGATTTTGCAGGTCTGAAGCATTGCCCTTGCCAGGTTTCCTGGGGCTCTGCCAGATTTTCCTGTGATTTTCAGGATTATTATCCTCCTTTCAGTGGGGTTTGCTGTAACATCAACACTGTGTGGTGCTGGAGTGATGCTCCTGCCCATCCTTGGGGCTCCTCACCTCCATCCCTTTGCTGGGCTGAGGTTCAGGCTCAGCTTCCCTGCTCCCCCCCATCCCCTGCTCTGTCCAACCCTCCCTCCTGCTCTTCACCCATCCCATTTCCCACAGAGAATTCCCAAAGCAAACAAAGGGAAAACGCTGCAGCCGGTTTGTGCTGGGTCCTGCCTCTGTTTCCCAACCTCCCACACTTTCCTTGCCACTTAGAATATCAGGGGGCAGCTAATTAACTCAAGGGATAATAATCACGCTCTCGTCCCTCCTCCTCGCTCCTCCTGGCCTCTACTTCCCTCCACTGCAGGGCGTACCCAGCCCTTGCTGGTCTGGATCCTCTTGGATCATTCCTCCAAGGAAATCGGGGTCTGGAGGGGAGTGGGAGCTCGTGTTAACCCCTGCAGCCCCAGCTGGGAGATTTGGGGGCAGAAAAGGACCTTTCAGGCGCTCAGGACTGTGGCTGGGAGCACGGAGCTGGATTGGGGAGTGGGACGGTCCCGCAGCGTCTGTGTGGGAATTTTAGTGGAAAAACAGAAAAAGGAGCCTGGGTTTGCTGCGGAGACCTGGGGATTTGGGGAGGAGCTGGATCTTGTGCCCTCGTGTGCGAGGGGTGGGGAAGGAGCACGGAGGGTCCGGCATAGGGAGGGGGAGGAAGAGGAAGAGGAGGGGGAGAGGTTCAGCAGGAGGAGGAGGAGGATGCTCCTCTGCCCGCGTGGTGCCGATGTGGTGCCCGGGACATGGAGGTGCCCAGAGGGGTCCAGGGAGAGCAGGAGGGAATCCCGGAGCCCTCCAAAGGCAGCCCAGGCTGTGGGGCCGTGGGACAGCCCCAGGAGCCCTGCAGGGTCTAAAGGCTTCTCCGGGAGAGCCGGGAGCTCCATCCATCCCCACCGTCCGCCCCCAGCCCAGCCCGGCTCCCCGTGGCAGCCCCGCAGGCTCCGGCAGCGCTGTCCCCGGGCTCCGGGGACATTCCCAGCCTGGAGATGGGCTCAGCTCCGTGGCCCGCGGTTAGGCCGAGGTTGCAGCCGAGCCGGGCGGTCCCTGCGGGCCACGACTGCATTGCAGGGGAGCTCTCGCTGTCCTTCCCGGGCAGCTGCGGCTCCGGGAGCCGCTCCGGGCTGAGCTCCAGCGGCTCCGAACCGACGCGGGGACTTTGGAGAGGACAGAGCCTGTGAAGGAAGCCCCAAATTCGCCCTCAGGGAGGGGGTGCCTGAGCAGAGACCCCCAGTCATGTGGAAAAGAAGGAGAAATGTTGTTGCCCTGGGGATGCGCTGGGTGCCGCAGGGATGGAGGAGGTGACAGCAGGGCCGGGGGGATCCGCAGCCCCTCACCCCCACCGCCTGCTCGGGTCACCAGGGGAAGCTGGTTTTTTAATAAAACAAATAGATCTCCCCTGCTTTGCTAAAAACAGCCATTGCCCTTTTTTTCCCCCTCCCTGCCTCCCTCCCCAGCTCAGGCTGCCTTAGAGACAGAAACCCGCCTGGAGCCATCCAGTTATTAATACCAGTAAACAACCCCCCGTCTCTGTGCCTTGTTCTAGCGGGAACATGTGGGGGCAGGAGCCACCTGGTTGCCAGGAGCCCACGTCCCCTTGTCCCCGTGTCCCCGCTGCCTGGCTCTGGCCGCCAGGGGGGCTGGTTTGGGGTTAAATTGGGAATATTCCTCGTGTCGCTGCTGAGAGGAATGACAGACTCGTCTTTACAAACGAACTGTGGGTTTGCTGATAAACGAAATTGGATATTGAAAGATGAAAGAAACAATGGGGAAAACCCATAAATTCCATAATAATTAAAAATTTAAAGGGGGATTATACATTAAAGGGGAATTTTAGGTATTAGGCACCCTGGGAAATCTGTACCTCTCAAGTACCTCAGCCATTGGGAAAGGGAGAGGGAAATGGGGCCGGGAAATTTGGATAAATAGGAGGCTGTGTCCTCCAAAACTGGAGAGACCCCAGGGGAAACCCATGGCGTCTCCCTTTATTCAAATAAAGTAAAATGACTCCTCTGTCTCCTTTTTGGACATAAACCTCTGGCGTTTGTGCATTCATTTTCCTAACACTGCCACCACCTTCGCTGTAGGGTGCAGAGTGGGATGTGTTTGTCCTTGCAGGAGCTGAGGGTGCTGCCTTCACCTCCTGCCCCTCAGCATCCCCATCCCTGCCTGTCCCCACAGCCTGGGGTCAGCCCGAGCTGGGCAGCTCCTTCCCCACAGCAGCACGTGGCAGAGGATAAAATTCCAGATTTATGGGGCAGCCAGGATTTGTGGAGGATTTCTGCTCAGGGAAACGCTCCACCACGGAGTGATGGATGGATGGAGGATTTCTCAGCGAGGGCTAAAAAGAGAAATATCTTTTATTACAGATAAAAGCCTCTGATGTTCCTAGAGAGCAGAGGGCAGCCCCAGCGTGGCACAGGGGTGGAGCTGGGAGCCAGGTGCCAGGACATGGAGCTGCTGCTGAGTGCTCCTCCTCCTCCTCCTCCTCCTCCTCCTCCTCCTGCCCGTCCTCAGTAGCAGTGGGCGATGGTGTCCACGTTGAGGAATCGGACGTGCATCTTGGTCTCGATGTCGATTCCCTGCCACATCTGCCGGGGGGGCCGGGGCTGAGCGGGGCCGGGGGCCACACCCCGCCCCCCTGTGCCCGCCCAGGCCCCTCCTCCTCCTCCTGGGGACACAGCAGAGATGTCACCCACCTTCAGGAAATCCTCGAAGGTGATGCCCTCATACACCTGGTCCGGGCCCTGAGGGAGGAAACATCGCAGCTGCCCCAGGGGGATGGGGAGGGGGCGGCTCAGGGATGTCCCCTGGGGCTGAGGGACACGTTTCCCATGGGTTCCCTCTGCCCTGCACCCCCTGACCAGCCCAAAATTGGCTCCCAAACCCCCACGGCTGCAAGGAGCAGCTTTTCCATGAGCAGTAAGGATGGAGGTTTATGGGATGATGTTTGCTGATCCCTCCTGGGCTCTTCTCATGAGAAAACATCACCCTGGAAGCTGCTGCCTGCAAAAACATCTCCATACAAAGCATTCCTGGGACAGGGAGATGCCCTGGGGAGCAGGGACACCTTCCAGCCCCGTTTTTAATGCCAGCAGAGCCCCTCAGTGCTGGGGTGAGCTCCCAGCACAGGCTCCCACCATTTGTCCCACACAGATGCTGGCTGCCTCCATCATGGCCCCGTCAGCAATGGAACGAGCAGATTCCTTCTCCAGGTGGGGGTTCCCTGACAGCAGCTCCTCCACCACCTGCAAGGCACAGGGTGAGCTCCAGGCTGGGGATTTGGGTGGGGGGATTGGGGCAGGAGGGAGCCCACGTTACATTTCTGTACTCCTGCAGTGTGATCTTCCCGTCGTGGTCCGAGTCGTACATGTGGAACAGGACTGGGAGGGACAGGAGGAGAGGGAGGGGTCAGGGCAGTCCCTTCCCTTCCCACCACCCCAAACCCCAGAGCTTCTGAGAGAGCCCCTTCCCACCACCCCAGAGCCCTTGGGACAGCCCCTTCCCACCACCCCAAACCCAGAGCCTCTGGGAGAGTCCCTTCCCACCACCCCAAACCCCAGAGCCTCTGGGAGAGCCCCTTCCCACCACCCCACCCCCCAGGCCCCGGGGCAGTCTCACATTTCAGTTTCTCCTTGCGGAAACGGTCGAGCTGCTCCTCGTCCATGTTCATCTCGATGGGTCTGAAGTAGGACATGATGGTCAGGAAGTCCTCGAAGTTGATCTCCTCTGCCAACCCGTCCGACTCTTGCCGCAGGTTCCTGGGGGTGATGGGGAGCCCAGGGTGATGGGGAGCCCCCAAACCACCCCCTGCCAAACCCATCACACCCCCCAGCAAGGCTTTAGGACTGATTTATCCCTAAGATTTAGCTTAAATGTCTAATTTTCCACCTGGTCCCACCCCAGATTTGAGGGAGATGATCCTTGCCCAGTCCCATCCCATTTCCAGAGGATAAACCTTCCCTCCCTGGGGGTTCTCACCTCTTGTCAAAGAAGGCGTGGACGATTTTCCCCCTGATAGGGTTGAACTCCAGGTCGGGAATGCTGTCAAAGTTCTCCTTGCTGTAGAGGGGACAGAGACAACCCAGAGTGTGAGGGAGATGGAGAGGAGGGAGAGGCCCTGACAGCCACTGAGAGACCCAACCCCTTCCCTCCAAAACAATCATGGAAAAACAAAGAGGTTTTGGATAAAACCCCTTTTTTGCTTCTATTCAGACTGAGAGCAAGCCTGTTCTCAGGGGTTTTGCCCACTAAAATGGGTCTGGGAAGCTCTTGGGATGACACTGGATCCCTTTGCATGGCTGCACTTGCCGTGGATTTTAGAGTTTTCCCAGGGTAAAGGCCTCAAACTGAGCTCAATAAGGCACAGGAAGGAGATCCTGCTGCCCACCCTCCCCTCAGCTTTGTGCTGAGCCCGTGCTGGGCATTTTCTCTCCAAGATTTATAAAGCAAAGGAGCCAAGGAATAAACCCCGTGAGGAGGGAGCAGCGGGGGCTTGGAGCTCTCCCAGGGTGACAATTCCCTGTGCAGCCACCGAGGAGAGGGACCAGAGCAACTGCAACCCCCCTTCCCTCCCCAAAACTGATTTTAAAGCCTGAGGATGATGAGATATTTGTCAGGAATGCTCCTGCTCCGAGGCCACTGTGTCATTGTGTGGTTTTCCTGGGAATATTCATTCACAAGGCATGGCTGGGGATGGCTGGGAAGGACACTGGGAATCCCAGCCCTGGATCGGCACCCCTGGGCAGCCCAGGGAAGGGGGAAATGCTGGGGGTGCCCCCGGCTGTGGGGCTGGAATTGCCATGGGGCTGGAATTGTCATGGGCTGGAATTCCCATGGGGCTGGAATTGCAGTGAGGCTGGAATTGCAATGGAACTGGAATTACAATGGGGCTGGAATTGCAATGGGACTGGAATTCCCATGTGGCTGGAATTGCCATGGGGCTGGAATTGCCGTGGAGCTGGAATTGCCATGGGGCTGGAATTACAATGGAATTACAATGGCATTTCCATACCGGATGGTCAGCTGGTCCTGGCTCAGCTGCTTGAAGCGCCGGTGCAGGTGCTCGATCTGCTCAGAGGTGACTGCCAGGGAAAGGAGAGAGGTGACAGGGGCTGAGCCCCAGGGGACCCTGGGGACACCCATCTGTGCCTGTCCCCACACCCCCGGCAGTGGGGCAGGGCAGGGGACAGGGCCCGGGCACTCCTGGGCACAGCTGAGCCACCCCAATATCCCTTTGGTAGCTCCGTGCAGCCCTGCAGGGTCCGTCTGTGTCCCTGTGTCCCTGTGCCCTGTGTCCCCATGTCCCTGTGCCCTGTGTTCCTGTGTCCCTGTGTCCTGTGTCCTGTGTCCCAGTGTCCCTGTGTCCCTGTGTCCTGTGCCCTGTGTCCTCATGTCCCCATGTCCCTGTGCCCTGTGTCCCCGTGTCCCTGTGTCCCCATGTCCCTGTGCCCTGTGCCCTGTGTCCCTGTGCCCTGTGCCCTGTGTCCTCATGTCCCCGTGTCCCTGTGTCCCCGTGTCCCCGTGTCCCCGTGTCCCCGTGTCCCTGTGTCCCCAAGTCCCTGTGCCCTGTGTCCCTGTGCCCTGTGTCCCCGTGTCCCTGTGTCCCTGTGCCCTGTGTCCTGTGCCCTGTGCCCTGTGCCCTGTGTCCCTGTGTCCCTGTGCCCTGTGTCCCCGTGTCCCTGTGTCCCCGTGTCCCCGTGTCCCTGTGTCCCCATGTCCCTGTGTCCCTGAGTCCCTGTGCCCTGTGTCCCCGTGTCCCTGTGTCCCCATGTCCCTGTGTCCCTGAGTCCCTGTGCCCTGTGTCCCCGTGTCCCTGTGTCCCCATGTCCCTGTGTCCTGTGCCCTGTGCCGTGTCCCCGTGTCCCTGTGTCCCCATGTCCCTGTGTCCCTGTGTCCCCGTGTCCTGTGTCCCTGTGTCCCTGTGTCCCCGTGTCCTGTGTCCCTGTGCCCTGTGTTCCTGTGTTCCTGTGTCCCTGTGCCCTGTGTCCCTGTGTCCCCATGTCCCTCCCTGTGTCCTGTGCCCTGTGCCGTGTCCCTGTGTCCCTGTGTCCCTGTGTCCCTGTGTCCTGTGCCCTGTGCCCTATGTCCTGTGTCCCTGTGCCCTGTGCCCTGTGTCCCCATGTCCCTGTGTCCTGTGTCCTGTGCTGGCTGTGAGGTTGCAGCCAAGGGCTGGTGGATCCCCTGTCTCTGCAGGAGATTCCCTGGCCCAGCACAGCACGGAATGGCACAGAGGGATCCCAGCCCCAGGTCAGGATCCCTGGTGCCAGGCCATTGGAACATTTCTTGGCATTTATTTTGGGGTTGTTGGCACCCAGGGAGCTCCTCTGCCCCTGCCCCAGGACAGCTCCAGGGGCTTCCTCTATGTCCACAGCAGGAAATAACTCTGGGATCAGAAATCCTGACTGCAGCCACCTTTGCCTTGCCAGGGAAGGGGAAAAGACACAGAGGGGGCACAGCAGCACCCCAGGATCAACTCCTGGCTTCGAAATTGTTGCCACTGCTCAGGGTGAACCCCAAACCATCAGGGTGGGCACTGCCCCAGGGATGCCCCAACCCCATCAGGGCTGGAAGGAGGGACCAGCATCTCCATCTGAGCCCCACAAGGGCCGAGGTTCCAGCCTGAGGCTCAGCAGCACCTCCCCACTGCCCTGATCCCCTGGCACAGGTGAGTTTATCTCCCCCAGCTGCTCTCCAGGGGCTGTAACCAAGTTCTAACCCCCCCAGAGCCTGACTCTCGTGCAAATATTGACAGGGGCCATTCCCAGGAGCCAGGAAAGGGCTTTGGAGCTGTATCTCTGTGAGCTGGGGGTGTCTGTCTGGGCACCAGCTGGACCCACAGGCTCCTCCAACCCTGGCTGGGGCTGGGCATGGGGCAAGACTGCCCCAGCAGCTGGAAATCCACTCCTGGCATCATGGAGAGACAAAAAACCCCATTAAAGTATCGCTGAGGGGTTGCAAGGGGTTAATTGCAGCAAGCCAGCAGGGTCAGAGCTGGGCTGAGCTGCCTCCCTCGCTCCCTTTTATGATGTTTAAATAATGTCCTTTGCTTTCCTCACTGCTGCTTCACAGCCTGGAAATAGCAACCCTATTGATCAGCAGGGCTGAGCCTTCCCAGCCCTCTGTTCACAGCCTGGAAATCCCACCAGGATGGGGCCTGAGCCCTGGATCTCAGCAGCACCTTTGCAGGATGGGCTCCAAACCCCCTTTATTCATCCCCCCTTGACCCCACTGGCTCCCAGGTGATGATGCCCAGGCCTCACGGATCCATCCCTTGGATGTTTCCTCCCCTGATCCCTCCTGGCTGCTGCTGTGCTGCTCTCCACACTCACCCATGGAAACTTTCCCTGGACTTTGCTTTCCAATTTTGGCCATGGAGGAGTGACCTCTCACCCCCTGCCCTGATGACATCGCCGTCACCATGGGAGCAGCTGGGCCACCAAAAGCCTTCAGCAGCTGGTGAGCACAAAAAAGCTTGGATCTCTCAGAAAAAATGTCCCAGGCAGCAAGAGGGCAAAGAGCTGGGCTCAGGGGAGGGATGCTCATGGTTGGGCCAGCCCTGGAAGGTTGGATGAGGATTTTCCTCCCTCTCTCCCCAGTCCCAGGTCTCCCTCTCAGGTTAGAGCTCCCAGCATCACTCTGTCCTGTAAGGGTGGCAGTGCTCGGCTGTTTTCCAGAAAAAAACAGGGAAAATCTGCAGAAAAGGCAAAAGCTTTTCTGGAAGAAGGGCTGGCTCAAGGGCAGCACAGGCTGCTGGTGTCCCTGAGAAGCATCCTGATGCTGCAGGCCCGTGTCCAAGCACGGCAGCCTCCACTAATGGGGGAAAAACGGGATTTAAACCAAAGGGAGCTGGGCTGGCTGTTCCCAGCCTTGAGTGGTTTGTGCTGCTTGAGCAAAGGGAAAGGGGCACCGGGGGCGGCTCAGCCCTCCCTGTGGGACCAGCCTGGCTGCAGGGAATGGTCACAGCATCCTGGGAAGAGCCACTTCACCCCGGCCAGGCTGCTGCAGCTTCGGGATGGAGCAGAGGAAGGGAGGGAGGGAAGGGAACCGGTCCCGAGCAGCCCCTCAGGGTGCCCCTCCATGGGGGAGAAGGAACAAGCCACAGGCACCTCCGGGTGGTTCTGCCCTGCCCCTGCTCCACGGGACCCAGCGTGGCTGCAGTGCCCTGCACGAGGTCGGACCGCAGCAGCGAGGCTGTAAATCCCCGGAATTCCCAGGGATTTTGGCAGCAGCCACAGCACAGTGGGAGCTCTGTGAATACCACGGGGAGCACAGGGCGTGCACCCCAGTCATGGCTTGGAGTTACGGGCTCCCCCTGCCCTCCCTCCGCTGGTTTCGAGGAGATGTTTGGGTGTTGCCCTTGCAAACCCTTCCCTGGGGTTGGTTCACGGGGCAGGAGCCTCCCACGGGCAGGTGCCGCCTGTGCTGGGGATGCTGCTGCGGGGTCCCCGGGCCAGGGGGCTCCCCAAAAACCTCCTCCCTCCCTGGGCTGCCAGGCTGACACCCCGCAGGCTCCCCAAGCTCCTGAGAGCACCCCGGGGTGCTCAGTGGGGTGCGAGGGGCTCAGCCCTCCCTCAGGGAGGAGGAGGAGAGGGGATGAAGGGAGATGTGACCCCAGGAGCAGCAGCAGCTCTGGGGACAGTCCCTGGACCCTCTCGGCCCCCACAGACCCTTTGGCGGGGGCAGAGCTCCCCCTCAGCCCTGCCTCCATCACAGCAGCTCAGCACGGCCGGAGCGGGAGGATCCGGGCGGGAACAGCCCGGTGCCCGTGCCCGGAGCTCGCCACATCCTGGAGCGGTGACACTTCCCAGCACGGACACGACCTGCCGAGAGCCCTGGGCCGTGTCCCTGCTCCTTTCCCTGCTGTTCCCTCCATCCCAAAGCTCAGCCCCGGAGCAGCCCCGAGGGTGTCACGGCCCGGTGGCCCCGGGACAGAGCAGCCGTGCTGGGGACAATTCCCGGCACGGTGATGCGGGCGGGCAGACCCTGGCTGGGGCTCGCACGTGTGGCCGCTCGACGCCCCGGCTGGTGGCATTGTGGCACCGGGGACACGGCTGCACGCCCAGGGTGACATGCTGGCACCCTCTGGTGACAGCCCTACACCCTCCGCTCTTATCCCCCTCGTCCCCTTCTCCATCCCGTGCCTGTCACATCCTGCTCTCCCCCAGCCCAAGTGACACCTCGACACCCTCCCCGAGTGGCATTTCCTGCATCCTCCCCGCGGGTGACACGGCACGTCCTGCATCCCCCTCCCCTGCTCCAGCGTCACCTCC
>JANPWX010000101.1:126551-159996 GCA_024734555.1 Trochalopteron elliotii | reverse complement strand
GTCAATGTGTATCAATATTGGGAACAGGGTGACAAAAAGGGGCCTCATCGATGTGATCAGTATCGGAAACATGGGCCAACAAGGGGCCCCATTGATGCGTATCAATATTGGAACTGGGGGCCAAAAAGGGCCCTTGTCAGTGGGGTCAGTAGTGGAAACGGGCCCAAAAGGGACCTCGTCAATGTGTATCAATATTGGAAACTGAGTGCCAAAAAGGGACCTCATCGATGTGATCAATATCAAAAATGGGGCACACAGGAGGGATCTATCAATGTGTATCAATATCAGAAACGAGGTGCCAAAAAGGGGCCTCATCAATGTGATCAATATTGGAAATGGGGGGGCCAAAAAAGGGGACTCATTGATGTGTACCAATATTGGAAAGAGTGACAAAAAGGGACCTCATCAATGTGTATCAATATCGAAAATGGGGTGCACAGGGGGATCTATCAATGTGTATCAATATCAGAAACAGGGGCCAAAAAGGGGCCTCATTGATGTGACCAGTATTGGAAACAGGGTGCACACAGGGGTCTATCAATCTGTATCGATATCAGAAACGGGGTGCCAAAAGGGGCCTCATCATTGTGTATCAATATTGGAAATGGGGTGCACAGGGGGGACCTATCAATGTGTATCAATATAGAAAAGGAGGAGCCCAAAGGGGTCTTATCAAATGTGTATCAATATCAGAAACGGTGCTGAAAGGGGGCCTTGTCAATGTATATCAACACCTGAAAGGGGGAGCCCAAAGGGGACCTTATCAGACTTATCAGATGTGTATCAATACCTAAAAGGGGGTGCACAGAGGAAACATATCAATGTGTAANTCAGATGTGTATCAATACCTAAAAGGGGGTGCACAGAGGAAACATATCAATGTGTAAAAATACCTAGAAGGAGGTCCCAAAGGGAGGTTTATCAATGTGCATCAATACCTAAAGGGGTGCACAGAGGGGACCTCGTGAATATGTACCTGTACCTAAGAGGGGCTGCATAGAAAGGACCTCATCAATAGGTAGAAATATCAATAATAAATAATTAATAATAAAGAGGATCAACGTGTATCAATACCCAAAGGGCGCACCCTGTGCCAGGGCCTGCCCACCCTCCCAGGGAACAATTCCTTCCCACTATCCCACCTAACCCTGCCCTCTGGCACTGGGAAGCCATTCCCTGCCCATGGAAAAAATCACTCAACCTCTTTTTTAATAAGTACTGGAGGGATCCCCTTTACATGGGAAAAATCCTTTCCCCGTGGGAAAAGCCATGCCCAGATTTCTGCCTCATTCCCCTGGCTGCTTTCTGCCATTCCCAGGCCTCTCAGCTCCTGCCTGCGCTGCTTTTGCTGTGTTCCCAAGGCTCCAAAACTCGGCTGCACACAGCCAGCCCTCCTCGATGGGCTGGGCTGTGACATTTCCCCCGAGGACACGGGGATAAATGACAATGCTGTGACTCAGGCCACCTCACAAGGCAGCGTCTGTGTCTGGCAGGTAAACAGGTACTGCTGATGGCCACTGCTATTTTTGGCACCCTGGCATTACGGGTGGCAGAGCAGAGCGAGGCCAAGGCATCAGCAGAGACCTCGAGCAGCCTTCTGGTGTTAAAACCCAGAGAAGAGAGAAGAACTGCCAGGTTTTAGTTCACTTTTTTTTTTTTTTTTTTTTTTATTTTGACCGTAATGCAAACAGGCATAAGTATTCCATAAAATCAGAAGATTGGGACTATACAGAGAGAGGTGCATGCTTCAGAACAACGTGGATATCTTGCAAACAGAGCCAGAGTCAGTCTGAGAGAGGGGCTGGAGCATGGGGGGCGAATGGCAGAGATTTTAGCAGCATTGAGAGCTCAGAGGTAGGGGAAGAACCGCATTTCTGGCTGCTTAAAGCACTGGTCAGATCACACACAGCTCGGGCTCACCCCACCCCTGCACCCTCAGCACAAACCTACCCTGGGATCACACCAAAAAAAACAGCTACCAAAGGAGCTCCCCCTGCTCCACACACACCTCTGGGATGGGATGCAAAGTGAGAGTGCCAGGCTCAAATCTTGGCATCATTTCCTCGAGCGAATGAAGGCACAGCGAGGCGAGGGCAGCGAGGAGCAGGGGGCAGCCAGGGCTGGGAGCCCTACCCAGCCCAGCCCAGCAGGATTTACCCACATCTGAAGGTTTTACAATGGAAGGTTGGGAGTTCCCTGCCCCAAAGCTGCCACCTTTCCCAGCCCAGTCCCCGTCCTCATCGTGGCACCGCCGCTCGTCAGGAAAAGGCCACCGGAAGATTAAAGACTCCAACCCAACCTTTGAGTCTGAGACTGAAGGTGCCTGGGGGAGCCGAGGGGATAAATCCCTGCTCCTATTACAGAAATTAATTGGCACTGAATATCGAACTCCCCGGGCAGCTGGCAGGAGGGGTGTTTTTAACTCTGTGCAATCTGAAAAGCGATGAGTCCCGGCTGAAAGTCATCATCTCATCCTCCACCTGGGGAATTGTGTGTGCACTCTGGAAAAGCTGCAGACTGCTCACAAAGCACACAGAGCCCGGGGTTTTTAAAGGCAATTCAAGGCAGCAGAGCATGGGAGTTCAACCTTGGGAATTGTGAGGATTTGCCTATATTGTAGGATTTTAGCAAAGCAGGGATTTTGCACTGAATCTCACTCGCAGGGAGATTCTCCAACCCCATCTCCTCTTCCTGGACATCCTCTGGGCTACTGGGAAGTGGCTTTTGTTAAGACAGGATTCCATGCTACGATCACACGGAGAGGAGAACAAAAAAGCAGGCTCAGAAGCAAGGAGCATTAATATCTCAGTTAATTAAGGCTGTTTTTTTGTCCTTGATAAATTTTAAAAACCTCTGCTAGCAGTTATTGTAGGACAAAAAGTTTGATTTAATCCCAATTTGATACACTGGCTGTTTGCTCTCTGTTTGCTTTCCCCACCCCAAAGCCAACACACGGAAACAAAGCAACAAAAAGAAGCCCTGAATTAGTTCCTCTCTTAGATCGACTTTTCCAGTATTTAGCCTTTCAATTTTCCAGGTATTAAGGATGCCCCTGGAAGGAAAATGCTTTGCCTGGTGTTTTTCACTCACAGATTTCTGCACCAGCCCTGCAGAGACAGGCAGGAGCTGCTCTGCATCCCAGTGCTGCGTTCCTGCTTTTCCACAGCAGCTCTGAAAGCTTTGGGTACAAGAGTCTTGCCCAATTCCTCACCACAGGAATGAGGAATGGCTGCAAAGCTTTAGCCTACAGGCTCCTGATAAAGCAGGAACTCTGGGGGCCAGGCTCACAGGTTTGATTTGCTCACTTTGAGGTCCTTCCTCCTCCCTCCTCCCTCCCCAAAATCTGGCCAGGTGGGACGTGGATGAGTAAGGCAGGAGAGCAGCAGCCCTGGCAGTGAGGTGCTGCCACTGCTCAGCTCCCTGCTCACAACCCACTGGGGTTTTATTCCTGTGATTCCAGGGCTCTCATTTCCATCACAGCCAAACATCTGTAGGGGTGGAGGCCAGGAATTGCCAGTCTGCTTCATTTTCCCAGCAGGAAAGAAAAAAAAGGTGGATCTGCATGGCAATGCTTGGATACCCCACGAGTTTCCCCGTGCTGAACCAAGCTGATTTTGACCTCTCCTAAATTCTGTTTCGCCTCTGGAACCAAGTGCTTTAAAGCAGCAACTTTCTCCCTCTCCCCTGACTCCCTGCTGAGCACACACAGCCACATGGAAGAAGCTGGAGCTGGGATCTTCCTGGGAAAGGGGAGATTTCCCAGGGATTGCTGGAGCCATGCACTGCAGGCACGTGCAAACGCGGATTGACACACGCAAAAATATTCTGAATTTTGCTGCTGCTGCTGCTGTTGCTGTGCAAGCTGCCAAAATCCCCAGTGCCACTGAAGCCAGCAGGTGTGGAAGGCATTTTGGATCTTGGGAGGACTTGGATTCCAGGCTCATTTTATCCAAGTTCAGGATTACAGGTTTTCAAGAGCACTGGCCAAATTTTGCTCTCCCTGTTCCGGCAGAAGGAATTGTTATAACAAACACAGAGTTACAGCAAAGTTGAATGGTCCTGAAAATGTGTCTCCATCTGTTCTGTGAAGGGACTGTGCTCCCCTCTGGAACTATCAAAGCAATTGCAGAGTTATCAGAGCAATTCTGAAGCTGAGAACTAGTCCCCAGTGAAAGCAGGAACAGAATTTACTTTGGAGCATAAAATTATCCTTCCAAAAAAAAAATGGTGGGAACCCTCAGAGGGCAATGGAATGGCTTCAGTGGTCAGAAGTCAGGAGGCAGCAGCTTTGGCTTGGGCTTGGTGCAAGTCCATGAGGCTTCGAGCACAAACACGACCTCTCCCCCTGCAGTGTAATCAGAACAGGGTCTCCAGGGTGTGGGAGAGTTCACAGCCCCAGTTTGCACCCACACTGTGACCTCTCCCCACCTCCATCCCCCTGTGGAACCCCACCCCGGGGAGATGGGGCTGAGTGGGGCTGAGCTCACTGCCAGTTATCCCGGGGGGAATCTCCCCAGCCCTGGGAAAGGGAGCCAGCGGGCAGGAGCAGCGCTGTGCTCCCCTCCCAGCACAAGGCACTGTGAGCCCCTGCCCATCCCAGCACCTGCACCTCCAGCTGGGCAGGGCTGGGAAGGGAGGGATCTCCAGAGGAGCCAGGATGGGGTGAGAGGAATCACACACTGATGGGAAAGGAGCAGCCCCAGGCTGGGCACGGGGTCATTTTCCCATCTGTTCCCACGGGCTCTCCTTCAGGGCTGTGGTTCCTGGCCCAGAACACACCTGCAGGACTGCTGGCCATGCACAGATCCCCCTGCTCAAGGTGTGAGCAGAGTCCCTGCTCCCCTCTGGGGACACAGAGGGGACAGGGAGTGTGGACAGCCTGGAGTCACATCCCATCCTCTGGCCAGCTGGGGTGTGACTGGCTCAGCTCCTCTCCAGCAAGGAGCTCAGGCCACGGTGGGGAGGTGACAGCTCTGTGAGGCCACTGCTGGTGGCAGATGTCTCGTTGTTTTGCCATTGTCTCTCATAAACAGAAGAACAACAAACTCCCAGGCAGTCCTTCCCAGGAGATGAAACCTCGGAAATCACCAACAACACAGCTCTGGTTTCCCATGCACTGAATGCCTTTTCCCTGCTGGAGGACACAGCAGCTTGGGAAAACACCCAAACCTTTCCCCCTGGGTTTTCAAATCCATACAATGACTCTCTGCAGATGCTTGAAAGACCTAGGAAGTAAAATCTTTGCAAAAAAAACCCCATTTTGTAGTGTCTGGAAAATCAAACCTCCAGTTCAGAGAAGAGTCTCTTTAACACCTGGAGAGTGAAAAGGAGCAGAGCTGCCCAAAACTGGGGTGGTGGAGATCCTCAGGACAGTGACTGGGACACTGGCCAGGCTGGGTGTCCCTCAGGTGCAGCACAGGAGGGGTGGGCAGCAGGCACCCAGAGGGGACAGATGTGTGACCCGAGTGCCCCAGAGATACCACCCCTCTGTGTGACCCCTGGAGCAGCTCCAGGGCTGGGGCAGAGCCCACCTCGCTCTGTGTCTATAGCAGAGATTTTGTGGCTGCACTCACACATCAGAAATGCCACAGCGAGAGGAGCAGAGGCCAGGCTGCAAAAGCCACATTTCAGGAATCATAAAGCACATCCACAAGTTTCTTTCCCCTGTTGCTATGGGAGAAAATGAAGCTCGAGGGGAGTGCGAAGCCCCTGCAGGTGGAGGGGATGAAGGGGAGCAGTTCAGACGTCTGAGGCTGACTCAACAGCAAACAGTGAATCCAAATTCCCAGTGAGGAGCCAGCAGTCCCACCCAGGCTGTGGGAGCAGCTCGGAGCCCTGGGGGTCTTTAACTCCACGGACCTTCACGGCAGGGAGGGGATTTCTGCTCCAGGTCCAGGCAAGGAGCCTTAATCCAGCATTTCCCTTGCCCAGGGCTGGGCAGGGCTCAGGCACGGGGTGTTTGCTGAGCTCTGTGTGTTTGCTGAGCTCTGTGTGTCTGCCCAGCCCAGACCCCACAGGCAGGGCTGTGCTTCCCTGCTGCTTTCCCTGGTGGCTCAGCTGGGAGTGGGGACAGAGGTGTGAGCTTTGGGATGCATGAAAAGCAAGATAATCCAGCTCAGGCACGGGCTCCAGATGGGAGATAGTACAGCAGAGCAGGCAGGAACAGGACAGGAGGGAAAAACTTGCCAGCACCACGGCGTGAGCTGGGAAGAGGACTAAGATGTTTCTTTGGGCATTACCTCCTCCTCCTCCTCCTCCTCCTCAGGTTGCATCGGCCCTTCTCCTAAAGGATGACCAGAGCACAAACCCGGAGCCAGAATTTCCTTCCCAGAAGAAGAGGATGAGTCTGATTTTCTTTCTGATTTTAGCTTTGTTTCTGCAGCCACGGGGTGGGGCTCAGGCCAGGCTTGCTGTGTGTTCCCCGCTCTGGGGCCAGGGAGTTTCCTCCCAGACAGGACCTCTCCCAAACTCACACATCCCATCCAAGGGCCCCAGCTCCTCCATCCCACTGCCTGCCCTGGGATGGGGGCACAGCCCACAGGGGTGGGCTGCCCTTTTCTCCGTGCTCTGCAGCTTTCCCCTGCAGGTCACCGAGTCCCGAGGCAGTGCCACACAGCCGGCCCTGTGTGCCAGCCCAGCTCAGCTCCGGCCACACTGTGGCAGCATTTATTCGTTTTATCCCGTGCTGGATGCTCAGCTGGCACCGGCAGACCTGCAGCTCAAATTCTCTCCGTGCCTGGAGCCCTTTTGCTCCTGGATTTTGGGCTGGAGATGCTTCAGGGATTCGGGGAGTCGAAGCTGCAGAAGGTGCCAGAGCCCATGGAGATGTGGCAGGGGATCCTGGCTGAGGGTGGGAATAACAGCACAGCCTGAGCCAGGGGAGCCAGTGGGCCTTGTTCCATGGGCTGGGAGAGCAGCAAACCTCCTGCAGCTCTTTCTGTGCTGCCTTTAGCTCAGGGCAGGTGATCTCAGCCCTGTGAAAGCCCCTGGACAATCCCTGTCACCAGTTCTGGTGCTCAGCTCCATGCAGGATCCCTGCACAGCAGGGCAGAGCAGGGCAGGAGGGGAGGATCAGCAGCTGCCACCTCAAGATGCCACCCCTGTATCCCTGCCTCCAGCAGGAGCTGCAGCCATGTCCTGCTGTCCCTGTGATGGCAGTGAGGGAGGACAAACCTGGGACTGGCTCAGTTGGGCAAAGCCTGGTGCTAAAAACACTGAGGTTCAATCCCTGGATGGGCCATCCACTCAGGAGTTGAGCTTGATCCTTGTGGGTCCAATTCAGAATATTCTGTGATTCTTCAGGGTGCAGCAGGAGGAAGGACACACAAGGTCATGTTTGCTTTCCCTTGCAGACAGCTTTTCTCTGTTAGAGGCTTTCTGTTTTCTCCAACCTTTCTGTGGTCACGTTAACAAATTGCTTTTGGGGCCAGGTTCTTGCAGCAGGGCTGAGGTGTGAGTGTGTCAGAGCCCAGCACCTTTGCAGCTGATCTCACCTCCCTTCTCACACGAGGTGTCCTGGCTGAGACAGCTCATGCCATGGGCAGGTGGCACTGAGGGGCCTGGCTCAGCCCCAAAATGCCACACGTGTCTCTCTTGGCAGGCAGGTGGCCCCATGGTGGCACTTTCTGCTCCCTAAAATGTGGGAAGGGCTGGGGCCTGCTGTCCCAGAACTGCTCATGAGACGTGCTAGGAGATGATGGCTCTGGGATTTCACTATTCCTCTGTTGGCACATCCTCCCCAAAGACCTGGAGCCTCCATCCCCCTCCAAGTGCTGCCTTTGGTGCCTCTGGGAGCTGCTTCTGCCTCATCCTTGTGGCTTTCCAGGCTCACCTGGGAGAGGGATCAGAGCTCTGGGTGCAGCCAGACCCTCAGCGTGTAGCTGCAGACCAAATATTCCCTGTAAAACCCTCTAGAAACATCACTGCCAGGAGCTTTTGCTTGGCCTGCACATCAGCCTGTGTGTTCAGAGCCTGTGGGAGAACTTCCACGCCAGCAAAAGCTGGAATGGAGCAAAAGGAGAGGCTCACAGGGAGCAGGGAAAGGGAGCAGGAAAAGAGAGACAAAGCACAGGGCCCATTTAGGAGGAATCGTGACACATAAATGAGATCAAAAACCACACAGCTGTACCCAGGCTGCTTGGGGATGAATAAAATCCATGGGCACAGGAGAATTGTGCCCAGACATCATCTGCCCCCAGCCTCGGGCATACGCCCAGGTTTGTCCCAGTCCAAAGGAAAGCCATGAAAACACAAGGATTCAGCCAAGCCCCGAGCTGGGGAAAGAGGGAGCCTGGCAGGAACAACCCCCAGCTCTGGACAAGCAACAAGACCTCACCATTGCCCAGCCCCTGCTACCTCTGCTCACCCCCAGAAACACCCAAAAATTATCACAAAAGGTGGTGATTTCATGCAGCTGCAAAATGCCCTCATGGGAAAGGGGGGGGAAATGTGGAATTCTGAAAAGAGCCACTGCAGGATATAAAGCCATCGAACTCCAGTGGGGAAATCCAGGGAAGGGGAAGGAAGTGAAAAGAAATGGCCACAGGACAAGAGCAAGAGAAGGGGGAAGAAAAGGAAATAAAAGTCATCATCATCATCATCATCATCATCATCAGGACACAACGACAGGACGAGAGACAGAGCGCTTTCCACGGGCAGTTCCCCGTGGGAAAGGAGCCACCGTGTCCGTGAAATACAAAACCCAGTGCCCTCCAGCTGGAGGGGGCAGCAGGTGCTGGGACTGGTTTGGCATCCCCTGGGGGCGAAGGGTCCAGTTAGGAGCAGAAAACCCTGCAAGGGAAAGGGGAGAAAGGCTGGCCTTAGAGGGAGCAGTGAGGAGCAGCGGGATCATCCCCACCTGGACTCGCCATGTTGTGGGCAGGGGTTTGCAGAGCTCGGTGAGGTGGGCAGGAAGGTGGGAAACTGAGGCACTCTATCAGAGTCCAGACCCCAGAGTAAGTGATTCCTTGGAGAAAAATTCCTACCAAAACTCAGAGATGTGGGGAAACCCACTCCAGGCACTACACAGAGAAGGGGTTTCACCCCAAGCTACCAAGGGCCAGCACAAGGAGCAAGATCCATGCAGCTGCCCAGCATTTATCCTAAATAATCCTCCTGCTCCGCCAGGGAAAATCCCACCATGACCAGGCTGAGCAAATGGCAGGACTTGGTAGAGCAGAAACAAACACGGCAAATGTCAAGATTTTTTTTTTTTTTCCCTGACTTCAGGTTGTTTTTGCAACAGCAGGGAGAAAAATCTCTGGATCTTTCCTGAAGGGGCATGGAGAGCTGAACAACTGGAGCCAGCCAGGCTCCCCTGCAGCTGGGGAGAGTCACCCCTTCCTGTGGGTTTTTCCAGCCTGGAAGCAGGCATCAGACAGGACCATTTTCTCTGGATGTGATTGTCAGGTCTGAGCACATCATTGCAATAAATTGGGAAGCTGGGGGGATTTATCCTAGAGAGGTGAACAGCTATTCCAGAGACACTGCCAAGCTTCCAGAGCAAAAATCCAGTGCCTTCCAGTGCTCTGAGGTGTGCACAAAAGTCAAATCTTCCTTTGCCATCCTTTCCCACCCTTCCCCAGCCCAGGAGGTGGCTGCAGGGGTTAAAATAGCCGTGGCTGACTCACTCATCCGTGTCTTTTTTGCTCTCCTCGATGAAGGCGATGGACTCGGATCTAAGGCGGTTTGTCACCTCGTACGTGCGCAGGGTGACTCCAAAAATATCCTCATGGTACCGGCTGTCATCCTGGGAGAGAGGGTGGCACAGGGGAAAAATGGGGTTTGTAAAGAGTTGGTGTCAGCCCCAGCAGGGTGAGGAGGCACCAAAGGCACAGGAGAGGGTTTGGGGGCTGTCAGGAGTGGGACAGAGGGGAGGGAATGACCTTCCCAAGGTCACACCCTGGGGCACAGTGCAGCTGTTCCACACATTAGACCCCCTCAGCAGCTGGAAATCCCTGGCTGGCAGGGGCACAGCAGCCCAGTGCCAGTCTGTGGACAACCACAGGCTCTGGGCTCCCTTGAGATGGAGGTGAGGACGTGGTTCAGAAAGGGAAATCCCATGGGAATCATGCTGAGTTATCCTCCTGGGGAGAAGTAGAGCTGTTCCAGCATCCATCTGTGGGCCTGTGTCCCAAACTGGGCTCATTTAAGCTTCAGCTGCATCATCTGTGCCTGGCACGGGGCACACAGACAGGGGGATTTGGAGCAGGGACCCACAAAATGCCCTGATAAACTCATTTTTTGATGGAGGGGCTTTGCAGGGCGACCAAGCCCTGCCAGGGGTGCCCAAAAGTGCTGGCACCGGTGCTGGGCACGCTCTTCCCAGGAGCCAGGTGACCTCCCTGCACACAGAAACCCTGGGAATATCACCCTGCTGAGCCTCCCTGGATGCAGCCCCCGTGGTGGAGGCAGCAGGTGCAGTGCCCGTGGCTGGAGGTGGCCGTGGTGGCACAGGCAGGTGGGAGAAAAGCTGGGAGAGAAACCTGGAAAGGTCCTTGAGGCACAAACAAAAGTTATTGAAAAAACTCTTGCAGCTGAGCAGATGGCCTCTGCCAAAAGGGGTTTGTTTTAACTGTGGAAAGCTACAACAGCAGCACAAACTAAGTCATCTACAACTTCTACTAAGTCACCATCTGCCCTCCGTGTCAGAAAGGGAAATGTTCTATGAGGTTTTGTCATCCTCAGTTTGACATCGATGGTAATTCTCTGCTGTTAAACTCAATAAAGAGTTGTCAGAGAAAAAGCTGAGTGCCCTTAAAAATCTGGTAAAGGAGCAACCACAAAAAGATCAAAAAGGCTGATCACGTGAGAGAAAGACTTTATCACATTGCTGGACAAAAGCCTGATTCCTACCTCATTTTTATCTCAAATGTAAAGCCTGTTAAATTACAACCAGCTTTTTATATGCTTTGTCAATTTTTGTGTGATTTCTCTGAGCCACGTGCCATTTTGAAACCTCATTTTTTTGCTGTCTAGCTATGCCGTACATTTCTCTAATTAAGCTCTTTTTAATTTGTCCTTACACCTTCTATACGAGCGGACCCACCGCTGTTTCTTAACCCTCGAGTGTTTTTTTTTTCCTAAGATTCCAGAAGAAGCTCTCTGTGCTTTGTTTCCAGCTTCCTGAGAACTCCCAGCCCCGCGGGGCAGGTGGCGGCGGCGCTCTGCGGACACGACTCACCCGCAGCTTGCTGAGGAAGGCTCCTGCCTCCTCTGCCGACAGCCGGCCCTGCTGCCTCACGATGCTCTGCACGGCCTTCAGGACGTCCCCGGCCATTGTGACATCCCCGCACACGTAGATGTGGCCTCCCTGCTCCTTCAGTGCCTTGAACACGGTCTGGGCCAGCTGCTCCTGTAACACGTCCTGCACGTATTTCTGTGGGACGAGGAGGGAGCTGGGGTTAACTCTGGTTTCTCAGCCCTGTCCTGCCCTGGGGGCGGCAATGAGGGGTGTCCCCCCCTCTTTGGGGGACACAGCTGTGCCTTGCAGCACCCACTGTGACAAAAAAGAGACGGGGACAGCAGCAAAGCATCGTTCTGCTCTTGCATGGGCACACCTGCACCATGTCTTTCAGTACCAGGTCTGTTCAGGTCCCAGGGGGAATTTGGAGCAGATATTTGGTCACCCACTGGGTGACCCTTTCCCTTTCCCTTCCCTTCCCTTCCCTTCCCCTTTCCCTTCCCCTTTCCTTTCCCTTTCCCTTTCCCCTTCCCTTTCCTTTTCCACCTGCCTGGCTGCAGGAGCAGCCTGGGCACACATTCAGGCTGGCACTGGGATGGGGACACGCCCTGGGAACGGTGACCACCGGGAAGGGACAATCCCACCCGTTTACGTGCCCCAGAGACGGGATGAGTGATCCTCCTGGCCAAGGAACCAGCGTGTTCCCACCCTGCCGATCCCCCGTGGGCCCCCGGGGCCACCCCCGGGGCCGTGCCCACCTTTGGTTTGTCGGGCTCCCGGGAATAGGCCGTGTAGAGCTCTCTGAAGACACCCTGGGTTTTGGCAAAGAGCGTCTCCTCCTTGTAGATGTGATCGATCCTGGACTGCCGGCAGCCGAACACCAGCACCATGGGACACGGCTTCAGCCCTGGGGACAGCACAGGGACAGCACTCAGCCCCGGGGGACATCGACTGCCACAAGGCACCTCCCTCCAGACTGCCAGCGGATCTGCTGGGACGGCCTGGCAGGGTGGGACCCCCATCCCTACACCTCAGCCCAGGGTTCCCAAAAGCTCCGTGAGGTGAGGAACGGGACAGCCCCACCCCAAATCTGTTCAGGCTGAGGAATGGGACGGCCCCATTTCAAATCTGTTTGAGGTGAAGAAGAGGACAGTCCCACTTCAAATCTGTTTGAGGTGAGGAACGAGATGGTCGCACCCTAAATCTATTTGAGGTGAGGAACGAGACGGCCCCACCCTAAATCTGTTCGAGGTGAGAAAGGGGACGGCCCCACCCCAAATCTGTTTGAGGTGAAGAAGAGGACGGCCCCACCCCAAATCTGTTTGAGATGAAGAAGAGGACGGCCCCACCCCAAATCTGTCTGAGGCGAGGAAGGGGACGGCCCCACCCCAAATCTGTTTGAGGTGAGGAACGAGTCGGCCCCACCCTAAATCTGTTCGGGGTGAGGAGGAGGATGGCCCTACCCAAATTCTGTTCGAGGTGAGGAGGAAGATGGCCCCGCCCCAATCCTGTTTGAGGTGCTGAAGAGGATGGCCCCACCCCAAATCTGTTTGAGGTGACGAACGGGACAGCCCCACCCCAGATCTGTTCGGAGTGAGGAAGAGGACGGCCCCACCTTTGTGCTGGATGTCGAAGAGCCGCTGCTGCCAGAAGCTGCGGAAGGGGGCGATGCCGGTGCCGGGCCCGATGAGGATGCAGGGCACCTGCGGGTCCTGGGGCAGGTGGAACCCGGGGGCACTGCATACAGCAAAGAACACGTTAAAAACAGAGTGTTCCCTCCCTCCCCTGTGTCCACAGCCAGCTGAGACACCTCCCAGAGAGGGAGGGGTAGAAAACGAGCTAAAATCCCAGGATGAGACATTTTTGTGCAGAATTTCTCTCAAAGGGGAACCATTTGCTCACAAAGCCAGCCCTGTTTTCTGCCACTGTGACAACAATCGAGGGCAGAGAGCCCCCCCTGTGAGGGGTCTCACTGCCTCTTCCTCAGGCCTGGCCCTGTGTGGGTCACTCACCCTCGGACAAAGCAGGGCACCACTTCATCCGTCTGGATCCGACTGAGCCACGAGGAGCAGACTCCGTGGTGGATTGGCCCCTCTCCATCTGGGAAGGGAAGGAGGGAAGGAGGTCTCTACATCAGTTTTCTTTCCTAAACGCCCCCTGCTACATTCTGCATGAACACCTCCCTGAAACATTTCACACCTCAGCCTCCATTCCCCATGGACTTGGCAGAGTCTGGCACTTGGATCCCTCTCTGGAGCTACCCAGAACCCAGAGCTGGCATAGCTGGACCTCCACAATCCTCAGGAAGCACCCAGCTCTCCTTTGGACCTTTTTGGCAGGAGCAGCATGGTGATACTCCCAGACACAAACCCCTCCATGGCAGCTCCATTGTCCTCCCTGTGTCCTGCAGAGCACCAGGGCTGTCTCTATCTACACCTTGACCATGCCTGGACACCCCAGTGCTTGCACTGCTACAGAAGTTTGGCTACTGGGAATGCGGATTTCGAGGTAGGCAAACAGAATCCTACATGGAGCCTGGATTATGTACCTGCCCCAGAAGTGTCACCTCTGTGTCACTGCCACTCTCCATGGCATGGGACAGCAGTGCTGTGGTTTGGGGGAACCTACTCTTGCTGGTGCCTTAAGTTTGAGCTTTCATGTATTTCAGGTTCTGTGCTGCCCAGGGGTGCACTTCTGAGCTCACATTCAGTGTCACTCAGCTCTGCACACAGCAGGGGCACAAAACAAATCCTTTTCCTGCTGCACACCAAGGACAACTTTCAGGCCCAACAGCACAAACAAGGGTGGACCGAAGGGAGGAACAAGAAGGATGGGACCTCACAGCCTGCAGCTGGAATTGGACAATTAAACCCCAATGTGCAAGTGGACCAAAACTTATAAAAGTGTAAGATCTCATGACCGTTTGTCCATTTTGTGACTATTTTGGGTCCACCTTGGTTGTGGCCCTGGTCAGGCCCTGTCCTGCCCAAGGTGTATCCTAAAGCCCTTTCAATAAATATCTGCTTTATTCTCTTAGCTCTGTCCAGTCTGTTTCAGGTCAGCCTTCCCAAGGCATCACTGCAGCAGGCAGAGAAGCTTTAAATGAACATCTCCCTGCCAGAGATGGGGTGGGTTTGGCCCTGTGCTGCTGCTGCTACCTTTCCCCAGAGCCCAGCCCCGCCGGGTACCTCGGGTGCGGTAGGACACCACGGCCACGGTGAGGTGCACCTCCCCCGGGTACATCTCCGGGGACGAGCTGATGGAGTAGTAACGAGGCTGCAGGAGGGGCAGCTGGGTGAGCAGCAGCGTGGAGGGCATCTGCACTGAGGGGAACTCCTCCAGCACCTCCACGATCGTGGGGTTCTTGGACCACTTCCACTCCTCGTACTCCTGCAAGCCCTGGGAGGGAGAGAGGGAGAGAGGAGAGAGCTGCAGGGTCCACCTTTTCCAGGTGCCTCAAGTGATATCCCAGCAGGTCCATGGCTGTGGGAAATACTGAAGGTAAGAAGGCTTTCAGAAAACTGTGAAAGCAGACCCCAGAAACAGAAAGAGCAGAAGAACTTGGAATTAGCTGCAGCTGCAGAGCTTGAAAGTAGGAAAAGCTACAATAGTACAGCAAGCAAGGACATGAAACAATAGTTTGAGTTTTAGGTTTGGCTAGGGTAAACCTTAAGACTGCAGAAAAATATGCTTAGCAAGACAGTAGAAGGTTTTAAGCTTAAAAATGGAATATTGTGTATTGTTAATAGAAAGCATCCAAGCAAGCATTGTTTGAAGCAGGTGTCCATGTGCTTTCAGTGATTGGCTAGAACAATTGTCTGTAAGCTTTAGCAATGTGCTATTGGCTGGAAAACCCTTAAAATGCCCTGTAACAAAGAAATCTTTGGCTGGCAAGACATGAGTGTTTGCCATCTTTCAATTGTCTCAACCTGTTATGAGGCTGATGCTGCAATAAACGTCTCCCAGTGGTCCTGTCCTGTTTGTGCAAAACACCCACACACGTGGCAAGGCTGGAGTGGTGGCACTGAAGGCACCCTGAGCCCTGCTTGGGGGCAGAGACTCAGCCTAAGCACAACATGGGATGAAAACACCCTGGCTGGGCTGTAATTGTCCCCAGGGCCTTGCAGAACCCGGGGCTGGGGATCTTTACCTTGCTGAGGACCTGCAGACGTTTCTTCTCCTTGTCACTGGTGGCCAGCAGAGCAAACTGCTGCAGCAGCAGTGGGGTGGGAGGAGTGGTGATGTCCAGGTAGTACTTGAAGGCCTGGAAGATGGTGCAGGGTGGGACACGGTTCTCGTCGGTCCAGTTGCTGATGACACCTGCCAGGAGGGGATCCAGCACAAGCCTGGGATCAGCTGAGCAGCAGGGCCAAGGTGGGCAAATCCTGGTTTTCACCCCACTCTGAGACACTGGATTAGGGTTTTCCATCTCCAGTTATACTGTGCATGGCAGCAGGGAATCAGACTTATCCCTGAGATATGGATGGCCCCTCAAGATCCCTTAAATTTTCTTCCCTAGACATTGCCCTCTCTGAGGGAATGTAAATACCTTCAATTTTTTCCATGGAATAAGGAAATACCTTCCCCAGGGCCCTGCCCACCTTCAAACCCTTGCTCCACATCCCCAGTGCAGATGAACAATAGCTCTGGACAGAGCAGGGATGAAGGAGGTGCTCCCAATCCAGGAGCAGGGATGTGAAAATAATTTTCCTGGGGCCACCCACCTCCGTGAGGAGCTACAAGAATTTCAGGGGCTGGAAAAGCAGGAGAGAGGCCACCTGCACTCCCTGGTTACCTAGAGCCGTGCTCCTCTCTTCCAGCAGCTCCACCTTCACCACCTGGTTGGTGGGAGGGGCATCCTCGAGCCTGTCTATGAGGGCATTGACCAAGTCCTCGTGGTTCCCTGGGAACACCCCCAGGTGGTCCCCGGGCAGGTACTGCAGCTCCTGGTGCCCGTTGGTGTGCAGGCGCAGGAAAATCGTCAGGCGGCTGCAGGGGAAGGAGGAAAAGCAGGGAAAGTGTTTTGGGGGATCCTTCAGGGGGTCTCTGAGCTTCAGGAGCAGCTTGTGCCCTGGGCAATGGTGGTGGCACGTCCAGGATGTGGTGGCCATGTCACCGAGGTCACGGCAGGGAGAAGGGACACTGCAGCGCACCCTGACTCACCCTCGGGGACTTTCTAAAAGGGGAACAAACAATTTAACCTCTTGCTCAGTGATTTTATCCTTCCTTTGCTGTCACTCCAGCCAGTTCCCCACCCCGTGTGCTGAGGGAGGCACCAGCAGGAATTTCACCATGCATAGAGGTCAGGAACACCCTCCACTGGCTTCCAGCCTTACTCATAGTTTGCACAGAGGTGGATTCCATGGACATCCAGGGCTCAGGGGCTGTTTGTAGCAGTTTTGGGTGCCCCAGGGGTGCATTCAGCTCCCAGGACAGTGGCATCTCCTACCTGGACTTGGGGCTCTGCAGGTTCTGCCGTGTGAGGAGCCGGGCTGCATAGACACGTTTTTTGTGGATGCTGTACAGTCCTGAGGAGGAACAGAGTCAGGGAAGGGACTCAGCAGAGCATGGCCAAGACTTCTGGCTTTCGTAGGATCGTTGTGGGTTCAACCCTTCAGACCAGAGCTGACCACAGGGGGGGTTTGACCTCCCTCCTGCGAGCCCAGGGGTGAACCAAGCAGGTTAATTCAGTGAGAGGAAGACTCCAAAACCACCCCCATGAGACTGAGGGCCTTGCCCACAGGCTCCTCTCCGTGCCAGAGCCACCTGGCTGGCAGGAGAGGCTGGGATTTGGGAAGAGCCGAGCGGTGCAGAGATGCAGGAGCCATGCTGAGGGGCCAGGTGTCCGTGGGCTGGGCCTGCCTTTGCTTGGTGGAGCAGGGCTGGACAAAATGAGCTTGGAAAGATCCCAAGTTTCCAGCTCCTCGCTTCAAAAAACAGGGTCAGGAGGAGGGAGGGCAGATCATGTCCAAACATCTCTGTTACAGACACGGACAGGGACCGGCCAGAGGGGCCTGGGACTGTCCCAGGCTGTTCCTTGGGCTTGGGATGGGGAGGAAAGGCAGGGCTGAAATGCTGGGAATTCAACAGAGACAAAAACACGGGGTTTGGCCCCTTTTCCCCAGTGTCTTCTCCTTCTGCCCCACAGCCAGAGCCCTCTGGGTGAGCCTGTCTGTACCTTGTGTGAGCTCTGGGGCCTCGGCCACGTAGGTGAGGCGGAACTTGCTCCTCTTCCAGCTGCGGTCGTTGCTGATGAGGGAGTTGTTGGCCTTCTCGATGTTGACATCATCCCCCACGCAGAACACGTCACAGGCTGCCTACAGCACACACCAGGCCCTCAGGCACCTCCCTGACCACAGCTCAGCCCTTTATTCCCTTCCCCATGGAGAAGGAGCCCCCAGCAGTGCAGGGCTGTATCAGTGGCCATGGGCAGGCCTCGTGGTGCTCTCCTCCCCAGATATTTGGGATGGCACAGGAATTCAACACATCGGTGACCTTTCGGTGGTCAGCATGAACCAGAGAGTCAGCTCCACCCTCTTTGTTGTGGGCTGCGGTGGGAACCCTAAAAATCCCCTCAGGGAAACTTCCAGGCTTTGCCCTGGAAAGATTTACGATAGCGTTTTTCCTGCCTAGATTGAAAGACTGGACTTCCCTCATGGTGTCTTGCAGAATCTGCTGCCAATTTACCTTGGATTGCTTCCCCATTGGCTAGTTGACCCTGCCCACTCCAACTGTTCATCCCTCATCCCCCTCATAGGTTTGCTGCCCCTTGCCCTGCCTTTGTACCAGCCCTGTGCCCCTTTGGTTCCTGACCCCATACTTAAACCTGTGCACAGCACATGGTTGGGGTCTTCTGTCCCTGATCCCTTCAGCATGCTGAAATAAACCCTGCTGGAACATATCATACAGGAGATCTTTCCTGTCTTTCCTCTGCTGAGAGGTGTGTGTGCATAGACTTGAAATGGCTGCTCCTGTGGCCTGCTCTGAGCGGCTTCTGAAGGAGACACTTTGAGGACAAAGCAGCATTTCTCCATCCTGCCATGCTGCTACAGGCTGGGGTGGTGTTGGCATGTCCCGGGGCAGGGAAGAGGAGGCTGGGTCCAGATCCAGCTCTACCCTCTGTCTTCCTCCCCCCTGCTCCCCCCTGCAGCACCAGGGCAGCCCCAGGTTTACCTTGAAGACCTTCTTGGCCCAGGTCCTGAAGGATTCCTCCTGGCCACAGAGCTCATCCCCCTCTCCCATGCGGAGGATCCTCTCTCCCCCCAGCTCCTCCAGCAGCGTGTCCACGGCGCGGGCAAAGGCGCAGAAGTGGGGGTAAGCCCTGGAGCCCAGCCCAAACACGGAGAACCTGTGCAGAGATGGCTCAGCTGTGGCTGCTCAGCTGGGAGGGACACTTGCACAGACATTGGCACGTCCCCTCCTGCCCCGCCACCACCCACAGCAGCCTGGAGGGGTCTGCACATCACCAAAACACCTCAAGGTGAGGTGGGAGTGATGGGATCTGTGTAGCACCAGCTCCTGCTCTGTTCCTCCTGTTGGAACCCAGGGGGCTGAGAATTTCAAGCTTTCTGTCCCAAAAGGCACTGACCCTCAAGCAAGCGCTACATTTGACCTGAGGCCATGGAACAGGCTTCCAAAATTGAGTGATAGCACTGGGATTGAGGGTGTGTAGTTTGAATAGAAGTGTGTGATGTCACAGGGTGGAAAACTTAGAATTTAAGATTTTAGTATATAGTATATAGTAATAGTATATAGTAATATATAGTACATAGTAATATATTAGTATATAGTAATATGTACATAAAGCAATATGGAGAATTCAGTGTGTGGGCTAAGTCCTTCTTTTTCACCACCTTCTTCATGGGTTTGGGTGGTAGCTTGTAATTGGGTGAAAAGGTCTGCATTGTGGACCATGGGTGGTTGGTTATTGGGTTAAAAGTAAAAATAATTTATGTGTCATCTTGTTACTGGACAATTAGTGCTTAAAAGACCTTGTAAAGACTTAGAGACAGAGCCATGTTCTACCTTGTTAGTTAGAACTCACAACTCATGAGACTGTGCTATAGATCAGAATTCATAAACATCCGAGTCTGAACACAAAAACTGTGTCTCCTCCCTCCCTGTCCCCTTTACCTGACGTTTGCCAGGGGCCCCGTGCTCTCGAAGTTGTCCCTGGAGTCAGGGCCATCACTGGAGGATTTCCGTGCGTCCGAGTAGGAGGAGACGCTGTTGAACCGGACCTTGTAGCTCCTGTGAACAGCAACAGCACCAGGGTCACACCGGGGTCACCTGTGTGCTCTCACCTGCCTTCCTGCTCAGAGGGGACACCAAAGCAGAGCTCAGGGCTCACCATTCCATGAGCAGGCCCTGTGGGAAGAGCAGAGGAATGTGCTCCCTCTGGGAATAAAGCCATGGCAACCCCTCTGCACGCCCCAGCTGGAGCAGGAATGCTCCATCAGGTCCTTGTAACCTCCCACAGTGCTGGCCACCACATTGTCCCCAATGATGCAGAGCTGCCAGGACCTTTGGCTTTACCTGTCCTTCCCTGGCAGCACACAAGGTCGGGTGTGTGTCTGAAGAGATATTCTGAGGGTTGTTTCATTCATAGGAAGTGGGAAATTAAAAAAAAAAACGAAGTGAGAGAAGAAGGGATGAGGAGGGGGAAGGGGAGCAGAGAGAAAAAAAAAATAAAAAAAATCTGACAACAGCAGAAGTATTTCTGAATTGAACCATCTCCCAAAATTGCTCCACACAAGAGTTTCTAAATTTACAGGCAGAGCAGTGAGCAGTGGTGTGTGCATGAGTCACGGCACAGCTCCTGCAGCCGGCATGGCACGAGGAGAGCACAGCCCTGAGCCCAGTGACAGCCGGGTCACTGAGCCCCCAGAGCCACCTCTGCCCTCAGCCTCCCCTCTCTGCCCTGACCTCCACACCTCTCTGCTTCTCCCACTGCTGCAGCCCACTCTGCTGGCCCTGCTGGCCACGTCCTCACCCTGGGTTAGCCCAGGTGAGGTGTCCTCCCTCCCTGTCCTCTGAGATGCTCAAAACTCGTCCTCCAATGTGGGGGATTTTCTGCAACCCCACACTCTGTTCAGGGCAGCACAACCTTCTGGATTAGATGGACACAAAGCCCAAATTCCCCAGGTTGGGACAGCAGCTGGAATGAGAAGGTCCTTGTGGTGTGGGATGGCTGCTGAAGGATGGGCTGTGTTTGAACAGCAGGCTTGGAATAGGAATGCCGTAGGAATGCTTTGGAAAACCCTTGGAAAACCCTTGCTGTAAGGCATGAGGAGCCAAGTATTAACCCCAGCACAGCCTCAGGGCTGTGGACAGAGAGCTGTGGCCACAGAGCCCCGACAGGATTCTGTGACACCAGGATTTGGAGAGGCCACCCTGCCCTGAGGGGGTCTCAGCATTCCCTGGGGGAGCTGGGAGTCCATGGGGTGCATGGACAGGAACTGCTCTCTCCAGATCTCTTTTAGCAGGCTGATACTGTCCCTCTTCCCCTGGCAGTCTCCTCCAGGTCTCCTTTTCTCATTGCAAAAGCTTTTTTGTGTGCTTGATATTAGCAGGGTCCTGGATATTGGTTGAGCAATCCCAAAAGCAATTTGCCCAGAGAAGCTGTGGATTCCCCTGGATCCCTGGAAGTGTCCAGGTCCAGCCTGGATGGAGCAGCCTGGGATAGTGGAAATCATCCCTGCCTGGCTCTTAGAAACCCCTACCAGCCCTTAAATCACACTTGGAGGTGTCTGGGACAGCAAGCACCGAGCTCAGGGGCTTTAAACCTCCTCAAATCTGCCTGACCGGCCATGGGCAACACCTCTGCACCCAAGGAGATTTGCACCTCTGCACCTTGGGGTGAAGAACCTTGGGGTAAGAACCTTCTCACTTTGGGGTGAGAACCACATGTGGAATGCTCCTTCCCCATCCTGACCCCTCCGGGGCAGCCTGCACGTCCCGTTTTGCCGCTGTCCCCATTAAGGCACGAGGCCATTAGGAACCTAATGGGTTTTCAGCTGGGCAGCCCTGCAGGGATCCATCAGCTGACCTGGCTGCACAGCAAGGAGAGCACTTCAGGGTTGCAGCAGGGCCAGCTCTGCAGAGCCACAGATTGGTCCCTGCCGTGTTTGTCACCGCTCCACAGCCCCGGTGACACCGCTCCCAGTCAGGGCGCTGGAACTGCCCTGGATCCCTGGCCAGGGCTGATCCATCCTTAATTAAGGAGCAGCCCTGTGCCAGTTATTAGCTCAGGAGACATTCCAGAGCAGAGCAGTGCCCCAGTTCAGGGAAATATTTTATTCTTCACAGCTAAAATAAGAGGAGACCCCAAATGATTATTCTCACTGCCCTCCTTTCCCAGCCCCTGGGATCTGCACGGAGATGCTCAAAGCTCATCTTCCCCTGAAAAGGGATTTTCTACAGTTCCAGATTCTGTCTCCAAGGTACCGGTTACAAACATCACAGGATTATCACAGCTCCTATTTTCCCTAGAAATCTTTTCACACCATGCATGCAGCTAAATCTGGTTCTCAAGCCCTCCCCCACCTACATCTGCAAGGCTGGGAACTCCCTTCTACCTCCAACTCTTACTATTTTGGTGCCTCCTGGACAGGCCCTGGCTCTCAGAATCGATGATTTTGGGAAAATTACTACTTTCATCTGTTTTTTTCATAGATTCCTGCCTCTTCAAGGGGAAGAGAGAAGCTTTAAAGTGTCATCCCAGGGAATTACAAGCTGGGATCCACAGGCACTCCTGACTGTGCTTTTGTCCTTCCTTGGATCTCTCCTGTCTCTGTTCCCTGGGTCTCCAGGCAGGTCCCATCCCCGGGTATTTGCAAATGTCAGATCTGCCCAAGGATTTCCCCTTGGGAGAGGAAGAAGGCAGGGAACATGTCCTGCATGCTGGGGTTTGGACTGGGAGGGGAAGGGGTAGGAGTGGGAGGAGAAGGGGTAGGAGTGCTCTTACTTCCTCTCCTCCAGGTTGGAGTTGGGATTCTTCATCTCCATTAATGCACAGCCAAATTTCTACATAAAAAGAATAAAAAAGGCCCTCAGTTTTGCCAGGTTTTGCAGGAAACCCAGCCCCGAGCACAGCCTGGGCTGTGGCTCTACTCTCTCCTTGCTCTTCCCAGCTGTCCAGGTCACAGCCCCCCCCCAAACCAGGGGACTGTCACCTTCTGTGTGACACTGATGGTGGTCACACAGGATGAATTTAACAACGGATCAGTGGCTGTCTCATGGCAGGGAATCAGGACATATCCCTGCTTCAGAGCAGGCTGCAGGCAGCTACAGCACCTGGACATGTTTTGGGTCATTCCAGCTCCGTCTGAGCCAAAAGAGGACATTCCTGACCCTGTCCCACTGCTGTGCCCCCTCTCTGCTGTCCTACCTCTCCATTCTCAGGGGGGTCCCCGTTGCCAAAGGTGCTGGTGACCACCAGGACCATGGTCTCGTGCTCCAGGTGCACGATGTCATACTCGTCCATGGACATCACCTGGGAGCACAGAGAGGTTACAGAGAGGTGGGAGCCTGCTGGGCAGGCTCCAGTGCCCCTGGGGATGGGAACAGCACATCCCTGCTGAGATCTCAGCACGGGGAGGATGGGAACAGGAGCCTGGAGGGACACAGGCAGCCCTGAAGCTGTGACCCCAGGGGCCACAGGCAAACGGGCACTGCAAAAATCAGCTGCAAAAATCCCTGTGCAGGCTCCAACCCAGACCCACAGGCACACGCCCTGAAGGGCCTGGGTAGCTGTTTTCCACATATTTCCTTGGAGCCCCCAGGATTTCACAGCCCTCACGTGTCCGGGGCCGGGAGCTGGTACAATACCTTGGCATCGAAGGCGTGTTTGAAGATCTCACAGAGAGTTTTTGCATAGACCTGGGACTTCCCTGTCTCCGTGGCATACAGGATGGTGGCCTTGACCCTCTTGGCCATGGCTTGGCCCATCAGCTTGGCTGAGAACTTCACAGCCCTGGGAAGCAGGAGTAAATCCCAGTCAGTGCTTGGTCCTTACCAATGCCTTTAACCCACACCTTTTTATTTCTTATTAAATGAACAGCCTTACGAAGCTGTAGCATCCAATTTTTGGTTGTTATATGGCAAACACGGAAGCCTTGGAAGAGCTCAGAACTTGTCAGAGAGGAAGAGGAGATGGGGGAGCTTGAACAGAGCTCAAACACCCAAATGGGTTGAAGGAGGAAAATGCTAAACCAGGCATGGGGGTGGTATTTCTGCAGGGGCAGAGAAGCAGGAGAAGAATCAGGGACAGGTAATGCCAAAGGAAAAGCTGGAACCAACCAGAGCTGGGGCTACAGGAGGAACAGCAGCTCCTCCATCTCTTAAATCCAACAGCTGCCCTGGCCAGCCCTGCTGTCCACAGAGCCTGGGGACACTGAGGGCACACCAAGCTGTCTCTGGTGACACTGAGAACTCCCCTGGGAGTGATGCCTTAAGTTTGAGCTTTCATGTATTTCAGGTTCTGTGCTGCCCAGGGGTGCAGTTCTGAGCCTCAGTGTCACTCAGCTCTGCACACAGCAGGGGCACAAAACAAATCCTTCTCCTGCTGCACACCAAGGACAACTTTCAGGCCCAACAGCACAAACAAGGGTGGACTGAAGGGAGGAACAAGAAGGATGGGACCTCACAACCTGGAGCTGGAATTGGACAGTTAAACCCCAATATGCAAATGGACCAAAATTTATAAAAGTGTGAGATCTGGTGACCATTTGTCCATTTTGTGACCATTTTGGGTCCACCTTGGGTGTATCCCTGATCAGGCCCTGTCCTGCCCAAGGTGTATCCTAAAGGCCTTTCAATAAATACTTTTATTCTCCAGCTCTATCCAGTCTCTGTTCCAGGTCAGCCTTCCCAAGGCACCAGGAGAAGCAGCCCTCCCAAGGCCAGGGGTGGCACATTGTCCTGGTTTAGGGCAAATTTGGGAGGAAACCTCCCAAATTAGGGATACAAACATCATAAAGTCACCCTAGGACACACATTTATCCCAGCCTTGCCAGGCTGTGCCCAGCTGGCTGTTTCCTGTGCCTGCAGCTGTGACCAGGTGCTTTTCCTCTAATTTCCCCCCTGGCTTAGGGCAGAGGGGCCCTGGGAGGTCACCAGCCTTTCTCCAATCCTGGCCCAGGTGATGCAGCAGCAGGAATGCTGATTCCTTGTCTGTGGCATCAGTGGGAGCACCGTGATGGGGACAGGGGTGGTGGGTTTGTCATTTTAGGGATGTTCATAATCACATCAACACTGTTTTTCCTGCATACCAAACATTTTTTTTTTTCTAAGTGGACCACCAAGCCTTTAAATGGTGCCACCAGAAAGGCAGAAATCCATCAGGTCTGGATTTAGGTTGATGCTGAAACAGGGAAAGGCAATTCTGGGGAGGCTGAGGGAGCACAAAGGATCTCTGTGGTCTCTGCAAGAGGACGGGCTGCTTGATTCACTTTGACAGCCCTTGCCCCAGGTTCCTGAGTTCAGCAGGACTCCTGCAGCCCCTTCAGATGGGCTGTGGGGAATGGGGGCTGCAGCTGCAATGGTCACACTGGGCTGGAGGAGCCCAGCTTCCCCTTGCCCCTCCTGCCCAGAAACACTCTGGGTTGGGGGAATCATTTAGGGAGGAAAAAAATGAGGAAAGAAGAGGTAGAAACTCCTCCAGGCTGGTTTATCCTGCCTGCCCCATGGAGCTCCTCTCCATGGCCTCAGGAGCATTTCTGTTTGCTGCTGTTTCACCCCGCTCAGTGAAGTTCTGCCCCTTGGCTACCCCGTGGTGGCACTGTCCCCTGTCCCCAGGACCTGCACTGTCCCCAGAGCAGGGAAGGGGCAGGCAGAGCAGGGACTGCAGGTCTGCAGGCTCAGATTTAGCCAGATTTTTGAATCTGAGCAGGCACCAAATCGTCCCAAAGGCTCTGGGCTCAGGCTGCCTTTTCTACAGCTGATAAGCCCAGATCCAGACAGGATTAATGGTGAATTACAGAAACAATTCCTTTCCCTACACCAGGAACAATGGAGATTTCATTTTAAATTACCTGCCACGCTGACATTTCTATAAAACCATCCCTCACTGGGGGCACACAGCAACGAAAGCATTTTTTTTCTCCAAACTCCATGAATTCTCCTGCTCTATCCCCAGCCCCAGCGTCAGCTGCAGGAGCACATTCCTCAGCTGCTGATCCTGTTTATGGATGCACCACGGGGAACAGCTCGCAGGAGGTGACAGCTGAAGAGTGGGAGCAAATTGATAGCAGGGACTGGGGGAAGCTGAAGCGTGGGGAGATGCTGTGAGGAGCCAGGGCCACCTGGCAGCCTGGCCACTGTCACCAGGACACACCCAGCCCTCTCCTGCCTTGGCCCAGGGCTCTGCTGCCACGGGACCAGCAGCTCCTCTCTGCCAATGGCCCACAGGGGAGGGATTTGGGCCAGAATCAGCCAAAGGGTCCAAAGTGATTCTATTCCTGCATCCCTGCTGCTGAGGAGCCTTGGCAGGGAAGGGGGACTGGGGTGGCCCCTTGCCAGGGGTCAACTGACCATGAAGTGCAAATCCCAGCTCAGCCCTGATCCATCTGCTGCCTGCAGGGAGATTCCTCGTTCCTACCTCCCCCCTTCCTTCCAGAGCAGGTGTTGGCAGGGTTGGGCACACACTGGAGCGGGTTCTCCTCAAGTAGGGGGAAAAGTCAATGGGAAAAGAAGGAATATGGACAGGAGTTTAATCTTGTTAGTGCCAGCACAGCCCTGAAGAGGGAGGGGGAACCCTCCTGCCCCAAGGAAAGGAAAACCAGGCAAAACACCCTCAAAAAGTGGGAAAGCCATCCCTGAGCATTAAGACCTCCTAAGTGGAGAATGAGCAGCTCGGGAGAACAAACAATATCCAAGATCTGCTATTCACCTGGTCACACACCTTTGGTGGTCTAAGGGGGTGTCCAAAGGACTGCTTGTCTCCCCAGATGTCCCTCATGGCAGGTAAAGCCTTCAGTGGCCCAAAACCCAGGCTCGGAGCCCATCATCCATAGGGTGATACACACACCCATGGGGTGCTCAAATCCAGGAGCAGCCCCAAACATTCCAGGCCTTTCCAGAGCCCACTGGTACTTACTTTGCCAGCTTCTTAAAGCCAATGGCCCTCTTCTTGGTGGGGGTCCCATTGACCCCTTTCCAGACATGGGTGTTCCAGGGGTCCGGCTAGGAGAGGGAAAAGCAGGATCAGATGGTGGGGAGTGCTCAGAGCTGGCAGAAATGCAGCATCCACAGCACTGAGAGTTAAATTCTTCCAGTCAGGAAGGGGAGGAATAGCTGCTGCTCCACAGCTCTCCCTCTCCTCTCCATGTCCCTGATCCTTGGAGCCTCATGGGGCTTTTTTGTTTTTTGGGCAATGGAACATGCCCAGCAAAATTGTAATCTATTAAACCCTCCTGGCTTGTGAGAGCATCTGGCCAATTGCTCTGTCACCTCTCGAGAGGAGCATTAATAGGCCACAGCCAAAAAGAAGGCAACGCCAGAAGGGGAGAGGTGATGGAAACAGATCCTTTCCCCTGCTCTGGCCACAGGGTTTTTTTTCCCCTAAGAGGCCCTTTGGGAAGGGGAGGCAGCTGAAGCCAGGAGCAAGTACACAAAAGCTCATTCCATGCCCTTGCAGGCTGCAGTCAGAGCCAGGAAGCATCGGGGTGCCTGGTGGGTTGGTTACAGGAGTGAACAGACTGCTCCTGCTCTCTGATTATTCCTTAAGGGCTCTTGACTAAAGGTCACATTGTGTGGAAAGCACCGGAGCAGGGATGGCTGGATAACGAGGGAGTGTTTGCTAAGGGGTTTTTCTTCATGGTCTGGAGTGTTAAATACCCCAGCAGCAGCTGGGGTTTTTGATCTCCTGCTGGGCCTGTTGGGCCACAGCCCCTGTCCCAGTGTTGGATCCCCAAGATCCAGGAGCCATCCACTCAAACCTGCAGGCTGGAATGGGATCCAGGAGTGACCCACCCAAACCTGCAGGCTGGAATGGGATCCAGGAGCCATCCACTCAAACCTGCAGGCTGGAATTGGAGGGATCCAGGAGCCATCCACTCAAACCTGCAGGCTGGAGAGGGCAGGGATCCAGGAGTCTTCCAGACCACTTCCTCACCCACTCATCAGGCACTCCCAAAGGGGAGTGGCTCTGTGTGACTAAAAACTGGGAGCTCAGGTGTCCCACACTCCCACGGAGGGTCAAACCCCCATTATTACATTATGTTAGGGTGAAATATCCACGGAGGGAACTGGATGGTGTGGTGGGGACAACACCTGGTACTCAAAGGAGGGCGTCAGGCGGTAGTTGAGCATCTCCTGGTGGAAGACAGGGGTGATGCTGCCCGACATGGGGGGCACAATCCAGACCCAGTCAGCAGGACAGCCCCCCCGGCAGCGGTACTCGTTCTCCATGTGCTTGATGAAGGACTCGGTGGCCGAGTGGTGATCCACGATGGTCACCTTGTCACTCTGTCAGGGGACAAGAGAGCAGAGACAGCAGTCAGCAACACAGCCTGGGAAAAAGCCAAAACAGAGGGAACAGAGGGAAAAAGCCAAAATTTTACATTTGGAACTGTTTGTCCCAAATATTCCCATGGTATTTGGGGATGATCCAAGGTCTGGTTTTCCTAAGGAGGCTCTAAAGCTGCCTCAGTGTTTTGAGAATAGATGTGCTATGGGAGCCCTGTTCCCCCTGGGCCAAGCAAAGGTGGGATGGATGGGATGGAGCAGACTGACCTTGGGGAGCTCTTCCAATGGGGCAGCTCAACACAGCTCTGGGAAGGACCCTCACCCTTTGAAGCTGGGTCGCCAAGGACTGGTTTTGTTACTCAACCTTTAAGTTTGGGCTGGGGGAGAACCTGGGCCAGTTGCTGCCTCATGGATAGCTCAGAAGGGCTGGACTTTTCCCCTGTTGGGGTATTCCTTCTGGACCAGCAGGACTCAAGTGCTGGTGGTGTTGTTTTACACCATCCAGAGTATGGAGATTACTAAACCTCATTGCAGCAGCCCAAATTCTGGAGGCACAGCCTGATTTCAGCTGTTGTTCTCGGGTGGATGTCTCCACACTTGTCCCACCCAGTCCGTGTCCCTCCAGCCTGGCCCAGACAAAGCAGGGTCCCGAGGTACCTGGAAGCTGTAGAGCACAGCGATGTTGATCTCCACCAGGGCCTGGTCCTTCCACAGAGAGGATGTTTTCCTCATGTCCAGGTTCATTTTCTTGGCCACTTGCTGTAACAACACATGGCAGGAAGGGAAGGATTTAATGGCCACAAAAACAAGGATTGGAGATCTCTGCCTGGGGAGAGGAACTCAGAGGAGAGGCCCAGGCTGGCACAAGGCACCCACAGGGCAGGGAAGGACTGATGTTGTGCCTTCCTCTGGGAAGGAATCCTGCCTTTTCCTCTCCATGGCAGGAGCACATGGCTTTTCCTCCTCCTGAGCAGAGGCAGGTGGCCAAATGCTGCTGAGGAGGCCACCAGGAACAGCTGGACACTCACACTGGTCCCACCCCTCTGGTTTTCAGGAGACTGGAGAGGGATGGAGCCCCTCTAAATAACACAATATTCATTGGAAGGTTCTGATGGATCCACATCCCCTGGATGGGCACCTCCCCATGGCTTGGCTTTGTCTCTCCCAGTGTGGGCAGTCCCTGAGCCCCGGGACCAGCTGGAAAGTCCCCAAGAGCACACACACTTTCCTGGAGAGCCACCAAGTGTCTCTGCACCCTTTCACATTTTAGCACTTGGCCTCAACTGAGCACATGACCAGGTGCCTGCTGATCCCTAAGATCCTTTGGGAATCCTGTGGGAAACTCCACAGGGATCACATTGGCTCTGTCAGACACCTGCTGGCCCCACAGGACACAGAGACCCTGCCAACCTCAGCCATGTGGCTCCAGGAGAAGGGATACCCTGTGTTATAAATACATATTATAAAGTTGGCTTTTTACAAGGTGTGTGCTATATGATTAATAACGTTGTGGTAAGGATATAAGTTTTTATTTCTGCTATTAGTATATAAAATTAGTCATAGTGGTAGTAGTTGATAGAGTGTGCTTAAACTGTCTGTTTGGTCAGGAGAACATCCAGTGAACATGTAGAAAAGACCCTGCTATTGATACACCAACTGTCAGCATCTGCCACCTGAAGAAAGTCTGGACCAAGGCCCGAGCTTGGTGACAATGAAGACACAGCCCAGAAACACACGTGCTCTAAAAAGGGGCACCCAAGGAGGGGCCATGCCAAACAGTTCCTGGAATATGGAAACTAGTTTGTGGAAAAATATGAATATTCAACAGACTGATGCAATAGAAAGGGGATTTAAAGAATGTCTCTGATACAGCAGGGTGTGGACT
Organism: Trochalopteron elliotii; assembly: GCA_024734555.1. NCBI lineage: Eukaryota > Metazoa > Chordata > Aves > Passeriformes > Leiothrichidae > Trochalopteron > Trochalopteron elliotii. The sequence goes on along the minus strand of JANPWX010000101.1, from coordinate 130,462 downwards.
TGGCTGAATGCCAAGTCACCCGGCCCAGCCGTACTTTGCTTTTTTTCTATCTCTTAATTGTCTTACTTTCTATTAAACCTTTTTCTTAAAATTTACATAGAAAGCGATCCTCGCTTTTCACATCCTGTCCTCTCCTGCTCCAAGGAACGTTCCCCTAGTGTCCTGCCTGCTCCCCAGTGACTCCCCAGGCAGCAGGCAGGTCTCCCCAGGAGCAGCAGGAATCACCTCCAGGATGTTGTAGCGGGAGTTGTCGCAGTAGTCGCGGACGCCGATCTCCGTGCCCATGTACCAGCCACTGAAGGGGCAGGCAGAGAACTCCAAGCCCCCAATCTCCAGGAGCATGTTGGAAACGGCTGGCAGCCCGTACCACTTCAGGCCCAGGTCCTTAAACCACTCAAATCTGCCGGGAAACAAGGCAGGATTAGGCAACCAGGCATGAATTCTCTGCCCAATGCAGTCAGGGGGTGTGGGAGGTAATTTTGCCATCAGGGTGAAGGACTTGAAGCAGAACATTTCCATTAGTACTTCCCTTCGTGGCTGTTTATGGGGACAAGGTGATTATGGAGTGCTGTAAGCCCTGGGAGTCTTCAAGGAAAAGGAAATTTCCCAGGAAAATCAATCTGGATACAAGGGAAAGCCCTGAGACACAGACACAACTTCCTTGCCAGCTCTGCCAGCTTTACTGGAGGGAAGACCTGGGAGAGGGTCTTGGGTGAAGCCCCCAGGCCATGGCAAGGATGGAACCAGAGGACCTGAGCCCTGCTGATCCCCTGAGAGCAGTTTTGGGGCTGCCTGTGACTCACTTGGGGTGCCGGATGGGCACTTCCAGCACCAGCTCCGGTGGGATTTCGAAGAGCTCGGGGTCGTTGCCATTGGCTTGGAGGAGCAGAGGCAGGATATCAAAACGTCCATATGGAGCCTTCCAGCCTTGCTGAATGCAGATCTGCAGGGGAAATAAAGGCTGGGTTGGTGTCCCAGAGGTCACCTGCTCTTCAGGCACTGTGGGCAGGGAATTGTGTGGTCCTGGGAATGGCTCCTGGCAGGATTTTTGTCCTTATGGTTGAGCAAAGGGAGCTACAACAAGGGGTGGCCTGTCCCAGCCCACCCATGGCCAAGTCAGAGGAATTTGGGGTAAAAACAAGCCTGGAATAGATCCCCAGTGGGATCATGGCTTGTGCCTGTAATGGTGAAGAAGAAAATGGGTAAAAAAAGCAGAAAAGTTACAAAACCCAGCCTTTATTCCTGGGTAAAAAAAGGAGGGTGACACAAACCAAACCTCCCCCTGCGGTGCTGCACTGGACAATCCCAACCTGCTTGACCCAGTGTTGGGGGTTAGATTTGTTTCTTTTTTACTTATAGAATTTTTTTTTTCCCATAATTTGCTAGGAGATTAACTGCTGGCTACTTGTGGGTGCTTGACCAAAACAAAGAGGTGGCCAAAACTCAGGACAGCAGTATAGCACTGGAGGCTAAACTTCTTTTGTCTCGGGGAGTTTCCCTCAGGAGGGGGAAGATAAAGCGAGTTTTGGGGGCAGGTAAAGGATGGGGCTGGGGGCAGCTATGCTGTCTCTTGCTCTCAACATTGGAGAGAGGACGGCCAGGCTGCTGCTTGCTGCAGGAGGAGTTCACTGTCACCACCAAGTCCTGTCCTGGGAAATCTATCACCATCTGCTTGCGTGCCCAGGAATTCTGAGCTCCTCCTCCTGCCCTGTCCCGCCCCCACAGTTTCTTTGGCACTGCTTTGGAGAGATTTTTTTGCTACTCTGTGGCCCTGCATCCCCCTGCCCCGACGGGACATCCCTGCTGCTCCTGCAGAGCTTCTGATTTATCTCATCCACCAGCCCGAGATTTTCCACGGTTCCAGCTTTGTGCTCTCAGAGTCCTGCAGGGACACTGAGATCAGACTGCCCCAAAGCCCCTCGAGGTTCCTAGTTCTGTTTGTAGTTAATGTTATAGATATATATTATAAAGTTGGCTTTTCACAAAGTGTGTGTGTTATATGAATAATAACATTGTATTAAGAATATAAGATTTTTTATTTCTGCTATTAGTAAAGAAAACTAGGCATAGTGGTAGTAGTTGATATAGTGTGCTTAAACTGTCTGTTTGGTCGGGAGAACATCCAGTGAACATGTAGAGAAGGCCCTGCTATTGATACACCAACTATCAGCATCTCCCACCTGAAGAAAGTATGAACCAAGACCCAAGCTGGAGGTGATAATGAAGACACAGCCAAGAAACACACGTGCTCTAAAAAGGGGCACCCAAGGAGGGACCATACAGAACAGTTCCAAGAGTATAGAAAATAGTTTTTAGAAAAATATGAATATTCAACAGACTGATGCCATAGAAAGGGTATTCAAAGACTGTCTCTGATGCAGCAAGATGTGGACTTGGCTGAATGCCAAGTCACCCGGCCAGCCATACCTTGCTTTTTTTTTATCTCCTAATTGTCTTACTTCCTATTAAACTTATCTCTTAAAATCTACATAGAACGTGAACCTCGTTTTTCACATTAATGTTGTAATTGTTGTTAGTTGTTTGCCTTGTTATATAAACTAGTAAAAAACTATTATTCCCATCCCCATATCTTTGCCTGAGAGACCCCTTAACTTTCGAAATTATAATAATTCAGGGAGGGGGTGGGTCTGAATTCTCCCTTCCAAGGGAGGCGCTGCCCTCCCTAGCAGACACCAGCCTTTTCCAAATCAAGACTCCCTGCTGGGGCTCTCAGAATTCCCGTGTGTCCCCAGCAGGGGAGGGGTGGGGTTGTCACCTCGGTGAGCTCCACGTTGGCGGGGTCGCCCAGGACGGAGCCGTCGGGCTGTTTGTAGCCGGCGTAGCGGATCAGCTGCGCGTTCCAGATGCGGAAGTCGTGCTTGCTGTCCGTGCGCTGCGGGAAGATGGTGATGGCAGATCTGCAAGGGGGAAAAGGTGTCGGGTTATGGCCTTTGCTGACCCAGAGATGGGGCAACTGAGAGGCATTTTTAAAAACTTTTATTCTATTTTCAGTCTCATGTGAAGGGTGAGATGATACAGGTGTTACCATTCACGCCGTCACAATCAGAAGCCAAACTGTTTCCTAATTACAATACATTAGAAGTGTTTCTTGGCCTGTCAGCTTTTGCTGCTAATGCCTTAAAGCCAGTCATCTAAAATTACCTCTTGTCGCCCTGATTTTTCAGCCTTCTGATGTTTTACATTTTTCTACTGGAGCTCTCTCATGCTTGTAACAAAAACAAAGACTGATATTTTGTAAATATGCATTCTTTCCAGAGAGAAAGACAAATTGATAGACTTTTAAGTTGACCACTGGGGTCAGAGAGGTGTTGCTCTCATCCCCCAATCCCTGAACAAATTCCAAAGCCTATTTACACCCCAAATCATGATAAACTTCCTCTTTCTCTTCTTACTTCTCAACTTGATGAGTGAGTGTGTTTCTTTTGTGTCCTCTAGTGACAACCTCTCATGGGTCCTACTACAATGTTGGAATCCTAGAAACTTAGAGTTTAGGGTTTTAGTGTATAGTAATACATGTGAGACAAGATGGAAGATTTTGGGTGTTGTCTAAGTCCTTCTTCACGTTCTTCTTCCTTCTTCTTCATGGGTTTGGGTGGTTTTCTCTAACTGGGTTAAGAAAGTCTGCATTGTGGGCCTTGAGTAGTCATTATTGGGTCAAAAGTATAAATAATATAGGTGTCACCTCGTTATTGGGTAATTATCTCTTAAATAGCCTTAGTAACAGTTAGAAGCACTCCATTTTGCCTCATTTCCCTAACTTGCTAGTTAAGCTCATGGCTTGTGAGCCTGTAAATAGATAAGATACAATAAACATTCCAAATCCCAACTTGACATCTTTGTTTCCTGAGTATTATTCATCCTGACCTTAGAAAGGGAAGGGAAGGGAAGGG
>JANPWX010000101.1:96827-126156 GCA_024734555.1 Trochalopteron elliotii | reverse complement strand
AGAGAAGAGAAGAGAAGAGAAGAGAAGAGAAGAGAAGAGAAGAGAAGAGAAGAGAAGCCAAAACAGTGACACTACAGTGCACCTTTCATAGTTCTATTTCTCCAAAGTATCTACTCTTATTTGCAAGGCCATCTTTGAAACTTATTTCTAGTTCCATTTCTCTCTCAACAATGTCTGTCCTATTCTATGGCATTTCTAAGTCTACAAATCCATTTCCCACAAAAGGCAGAGCTGGTGAATGCCAGGGGCAGCAGGAGTGGGGAAATGCTGGAGGAAAAGGTGCTGCCACCACCTCTGCGTGTGCCCTGAGTGGATTCCCAAAGAGTTGTTACACTGGAGGAAGTCGTGGCTCTGGAATTTGGGGTGTTCCCAGCTCCTGGCTGCTAACAGGGGGTTTCTGACAGATCTGGAGAGCAGCGTGAGCTCTGTGATGGATGCAGGATATAAGAAAGGGGAAATAATGGGAAAATCTTCCCTCTGAGGTCCCACAGGCAGCAAGAAGAGGGAGACTTTGAGCAGCAGGACTCCTCCACCCCAATCAGGTCCCTCTAACACTCCCCAGGAGCTGTTGGCTGTGCAGTGGCCCAGACCCAACTCCAGCAGGGCCCAGAGCTAGGTCTCCACCCATCCAGAGGCCCCTGGATCCACACCCTGGTGGCTCCCTGGTGGCTCACCTGAGGTTGCCCTTGTTGGTGGCATACTTGATGTGGTTGCAGATGTAATTGAACATCCCATGGGCCGTGGTGCAGTCCCGGGCATCGAACACCTGGAACAAGGAAGCAGTTGTGGGGATGTTCCAGCTCCTAGGGCAGAGCCAGGCAGAGGAAACACTGCACATGGAGAACTCCAGGCACCACTGTGGCTTCTCAGGGATCTAAAGCTCCGTAATTATGTGTTCCCTGCCTTTGGAACACGTGGATGTGTAATCCAGCTGCCCCTTTTTGCTTTGGAGAGGTGACTCATCTGCTGCTCAGGCAAAAACCTCCTCATTCCCGTGCTCCCAACCTGCCACTGTTCCTGCCTTATCCCCCGACAACTGCAGATTCTGCTCTGGTTCTGTAGATCAGCACTCAAAGCTGGAACAGGACAGGTGTCAGTCAGGTCTGAGGGACAGGGAATCATGGAATCATGGAATTATTTGGGTTGGGACTTTCAAAGAACATCTCATTCCACCCCCTGCCATGGGCAGGGACACCTTTCACCATCCCAGGTTGCTCCAAGCCCCATCCAGCCTGGCCTTGGACATTGCCAGGGATGGGGCATCCATGAAAGCATTGGGAAATCAGGAAAGGGGATCAACAGAAGCGGCTGTGCCCATTCCCTGTGTGAAGCAGCCACAGGAGCTGCTCAGCAGCACTAGATTTGTTCCAGGTTGCGGGAGGAGAGGACATCTCTGTACCAAGGGATTCCCCAGGGATCTGTTTCCCAATCCTGTTCTGTGTTTCCCTTGCCAAAAGGGCACCAAGCCAAATCCTCTCCTGCTGGATGTCAGTGCTGAGGACAAACTTGTCCTGCTGCCTCTCTCCAGGTGGAGCAACAGGTTTGGAAGCAGCAGGAGAGATGCTGGAGCAGGATCTGATTTTGGAAAATATTCCCTGGAGCCCCAGCTTCCATTTCAGATACAGCCACACCATCTCCCATCCCACAGACACTGGTGAAGTTATTCCATCCATTTTACTGTCATTCCAGCAAATTAGAAAAACTGTCCTGATTTTGGAGTTGGAGGTGAACTGCATTCAGCTCAATTACTTTTGTAGAGTTTATATGCACCTTAAAATGACAAACAGCTTGTGGGCCAATAAGGAATAGATGGTCAGAGCTGAAAACTCTATTCTTTAAATTTGTTTTCATCTTTTAAACCCTTACCTGTACCTTCCCCATCAGTAAATACATGAGGTATTAAATTCATCTCTATGTTACGCATTATCCTGTATTACAGAGCTTGTAGGTTGTGTGAGATAAATAGACACTTGTGTGTCCAGCTCCTGCTGACATCCCAAAACTGCTGAGGGGAGCTCTGTGTGCTGAGCACCTCCCCCTGGACCTGTGCTGTTCTTCCCAAGTGTTGGAGAGAAGGATTTGCCTCTCCAGAACTCCAGCACAGCCTTGGGCAGGCATCTCCTGGATGTTCCTGGTGGGCTTGGTGCTCACCTGCAGCTTGGACCACTGGATCCTGCCCACGCAGCGCGCCGCGTTCCTCCAGGCGTGCTTGGCCCCGTAGATCAGCTCCGTGTCCCGCAGCTGGTACGTGTCAGTGGCCTCAATCTCCTTGGTCACCTCCTCCAGCCTCTCCATGTGCGCCTTGGAGCCGGATCTGGGGAGGTTGGGAGCACAGGGGGTGGAGGGTCAGGCAGAGGGCAGGGAATGCTGCTGCTCTCCACCTGGAATACCTTGTTCCTACACACACACACACAGGGATTGTGTGGATGGTTATCCCAGGTGTGGGATAACAGGTGAACAAGGACCAAGGGAGAAGGCAGTGACTTGTGCAGAGACACAATCAACACCAGGAATGAAATTCCACTCAAGAAGCAGCTGCTGGTGGAGCAGCAGAGTCTCCCCATGCTGTGACTTGCACACGTGGGAAATCAGATCATGGAATCATGGAATCATGGATTGGCCTGGGTTGGAAGGGATCTTAAAGCTCATCCCATCCCATCACCCCTGCCATGGGCAGGGACACCTTCCACTGTCCCAGGCTGCTCCAAGCCCCAGTGTCCAACCTGGCCTTGGGCACTGCCAGGGATCCAGGGGCAGCCACAGCTGCTCTGGGCACCCTGTGCCAGGGCCTGCCCACCCTCCCAGGGAAAAATTCCTGCCCAATATCCCATCCAGCCCTGCCCTCTGGCAGTGGGAAGCCATTCCCTGTGTCCCATCCCTCCAGGCCCTTTCCTCAAGTCTCTCTCCATTTTTCTTTTCCTCCTTCAGGCATTGTAAGGCCACAGTGAGGTCACCCCAGAGCTTCTCTTCTCCAGGCTGAACATTCCCAACTCTCTCATCCTTTCCTCCCAACAGAGCTGCTCCATCCCTCTGATCATCCTGGTGCCTCCTCTGGGCTGGCTCCAGCAGCTCCAGCTCCTTCCTGTGCTGGGCCCCAGGGCTGGAGGTGACATGTGTGACATCTCAGCAGCAGCAGCAGCCTGGGGCTGTGGCCTCCTGCAGGCAGCACTCACCTCTTGATGGAGGAGTAGTACTGGTCAATGAAGTCCTTGGCCAGGAGCAGCACCTCCTCCTTAGTCCTGGTGTCCTCTGACTTGCGGATGTGGGGGCTGGGGGTCATCACGGAGCCCATGCAGATCTGCTCCGTGCACGCCGTGGCCTGAGGGGACAGCAGGGGACAGGAATATTCTGGAGCCACCAGGGCACTTCTGGTCACCTGAGCTGGGCTGGGGCAGCCAGTGATCAGCAGCACAGAGCGTGGTGGTGTCTGACACACAGGGACACTCCCAGCTGGCTGGGGACACTGTGTGATGACAGCCAGGCCATGCTCAGTCACCTCTTGTCCCTCCTGACCCAGACAATGGAGAGATGATATTCACACCCCAGCTTGGCAGGAAGTCAAAGGCTTTTCCTTGTTTATCCCAGATGTGTGGCAATTTCAGGCACATGAAAGACGAGGCAGGCACAGCAGGTCAAGGGAAAGCTTCTCTATTTTAATTATCTGACTCCATTCTTATATACATTTTGGCCAGAAGGCAAAAGATTGGCTAAACAAGTTGCCACCTTCTTGACCTCATTGGTGAACATCACCATCAATCACATTCCTCCTCTGCAAGGAGAAATATGTAAACAAAATAGATAAGTTCTGATTGTCTACATAGTTTATATGAAGCTGTGTGAGAACCTCCACTACAAACTGCAAACACTGGAAAGCAGCAAAATTCAGGATGACACAGATGGATTTCCCTGCCTATTGCACCAGAATTGGAATTCAAACCCTAGCAGAGACAAGGCAGAATTCCTCCACTCCTGCATTCCTGGGTAAATCCATCTTGGAAATGGCACCATCCACTCAACCACGCTCACGGGATTTTGGCCGGTCCTACCAACTCTACTCACCATGGCAGTCTTGAGGTGCAGGGTGTCGTGGAGCACGGAGCCTGTCTCCCAGTTCTTGATTTTCACAAAACGGGGGCATTTGGAAGGGCTCCCGTTGTGGGTGTTCTTGGTCGGGGACTGGCGCCCCGATGGCGGTGGCTGGAAAACAGGGAACACCAGGCACAAGGTCAGAATCCACCAGGGAACAAGGTCAGAACTCATCAGCAAAGCACAGGAAAAAGTCCCAAAAACACAGGATCATGTGTGGGTGGATGCCTGTGCCTAAATTCCGGGGGTGACACAGCCAGACAAGGTGTATTATCCCAATATTTGGCATTATTTGGGATCCTACAATGGAGCAGCCAACTCGCAATGGAATTAAGAAATCGTGTCTGGTTATGGGACAGCCAAACCTGTGGAAAACGGGTTAAAAACACAGGTGGAAGTGACTTGGAGAATGTTGTGCTCAAGTTTGCCAGAGGAAGACTCTCCTCCAAAATCTGTGGGATGTTTCTTTCCAAGGAGCATCACCTGCTCAGTTTCTGCTGGTGCCAAGCTCTGCCTCACTGGTGACACAGAACTAAGAGCTGAGCATCAACCTGAGCAAGCCAAAGGCTCAGCTCCTTTGATATCAGTGCTGGAAAGGATTGTAGGAATGAGGATGGATAAATTACCCAAGTGGGCGGGCTGCTGAATCATGAACTGGATTTCTCCAGCCTCAGCTCCCTGACACTCTGTCTTGGATGAGCACTCTGCACTCTGGATGAGCTGGGCTCATCCAGCTCTCCTTGAGTTCTGTGCCAGCACAGGGAGAGCCTCAGCCAGCTCAGAGCTTGTGAGGAGCAGAACTGGTTACAAATGCCTCTTTTTGCAGATTTTCACAGATAAAACCACAATTTTCTGCTGTGGCCCTTACCCACCCCGAGCACTCAGAGCTTAAAGAGCCATCAGTGTCTCCAGTGGGCACAGGGGAGCTGCAGTGGCTCTGGGAAGCACAGCTCTGTCTCCCAGGAATCAGATCTTACACAGGGATGTAATTCCAGCACTGGAACCACGGCGCTGTTGCTGCAGCTCTCCAGGGGACATCTGAGAGCATCTTGGCCAGAGCTGCTGGGGTTTGGCACCACTTCAAGGCTCTGCACAGCAGAGCTGGGCTTGGGCTGGATCTGTCCCTTCCTACAAGAATCCTGGGGCTGGTGTCTGTCCCTTTTGAACTAATCTGGTTTTCCTGAAGCTGACACTGCCTTCAGCAGAGTGTCACCCTCCTTTCTGGGGGTCCTGGGCTCATGTCACCACTGCAGAGGGACACCAGCAGCACGAATTCAACCTGAAGCCAAGAACCAGGCTGGGAGAAGCTGCTGGTTGAGGAGGGAAAGCAGCAGGAGCCACAGGGATGACAAAGCAGCTGAGGATCCAGGTCTGACTCGTCCCTGCTTCACCAGAGGATTGCTCTGCTTTTCCAAAGCTCAGAGAGATCAACGCCTGGCTGATGGCAAGGCTGCTGCCTGGGCTGAACAGACACCTTTGCATTGCCCTGCTGGCACTGTTGGCCAGACTTTTTGCTCAGTTCTTGTTTTTACCAGAATCTCCAGATGTTTTTCCCCTGGAAAAACAGGGATTTCAAGCAGCCTGAGGCTGGTAGTGCAATGCCACGCTCTGAAAACATATTCTGGGAACAAGGGACAGAGGCTGGAGGGGAAGGCAGAGATTTACAGCCTGAATCCTCAGCAGGACCTTCTTCAGTCCTTGCAGTTTCCTCAGGCTGTGCTGCTGTGGACCTCTGACATTCCTCATGTCACAAATCCCATGATTTTCCCAAGAAGTGTGTCAAAGTCTACCCCTTGAAGCCAAATGTCCACACATCACATCTCAGCCCCCTCTTTGCATGCTGAAGAAACCAAAAAAAAAAACAAAAAACCTCATGTGGAGCTCAAACCCACCAGTAAATTAAAAGAATCTCCTTGATGTAGTCCTGGAAAAACACTATTTTTAAGCTCATTTTTTTCAGTTTTGAGGAGTCCAGCTTGAATTGTGGCAGTGGCAGCTCCTGATCATTTTTCCCCCTGCTTGTTTTACTCTTCCTAGAGAATGAAATAATTTCTTTAGTCACTGACAGGGTCCTGTGCTCCCTGAGCCACCCTGAGGACCAAAGGGGACAATCTGCCACCTTCCCTCTGAGCCTGATTGCCTCTCTGAGATGGGCAAAACGTGCTGAAAACAGCTCAGAAATGCAACCAAAACCAATCCTCACCTGCAGCTCCACCTGCCAGACAGAAACCCGGAGCACCAGGCAGGGAGTGTTGATTGTATCCAGCACTTTTTAATCAGAGTTCTGATCTCCTGACAAGGTGTGCTGCTAAAATGCCCCTTGCTGGAGCAGGTATGGCCCCAAAACGTGCTGGGAATGCAGAGGGAGCAATGTCCCCATCATTGGGGATGTTGGCTGCTTATCTGCCTGCAGATGTTCTGCCTCAAACCCCCTCAAATCTCCTCCCTCTCCTATTTGTCTTCTCCCTGCAGGAACTGGGCAAGCTGGGATCACAGAGTCATCAAAGGTGGGGAAAGATCTCTAAGGTGGTTGATCCCAGCCTTTGAATCATGGAATCATGGAATGGTTTGGGTTGGGACTTTTAAAGAGCATCTCATCCCACCCCCTGCCATGGGCAGGGACAGCTTCCACCATCCCAGATTGCTCAAAGTCCTGTCCAGCCTAGCCAGCACCAAGCTGTCAGCTAGGGCAGAGCACTGAGTGTCATTCCTTGGACAATTCCAGGGATTAACCCATTAATCTGTTCCAGGGCCTGACAACCCTTGTGGGAGAGGGCCACAGAGCAGAGGGATGCTCAATCCTGGGATCCCAGCCAGGCTGGAGCAGAGGTGTCAGCTCTGACAACCACATCCCAAAGCAGCTGTGGAGAGAGAGAGAGAGAGAACTCAGAGGAGCCCGGGAAGGAGCTGTGTGTGATTTTGTGTGTGTGTGATTTTGTGTGTGTGTGCCTTCCCTGCACGCTGGAACCGAAGCCAAATATTCCCCCGCCGCTCTGCCAGCGGAGGCTGCGTGAGATCTTTTCATGTTTTAATTAGGCAGCTGGGATATCGGTGACTCAGGAGAGGGACAAGCCGAGAGACAACTGCGGCAGTCGGGGCGCACACGCGTTATGCAAACAGCTTTTACCCAGAGCGTGCCGGCACTTTGCGGCTCCGGAGCTGTCTGCTCCTGCAGCAGGGGCACGCCCGGCCCTGGGGGCTCCTTGGGGACACGGTGACAGCGGACATCTCCCGTTGTGGGCTCTGCAGGTGCTCACCCTGCCGTGGGACCGCTCGGCTGAGCCCCATCGGCTGTGCCAGGGCAGCAGCAGCAGCAGCAGCAGCAACCAGGTCGAGGATTTATCTCCGCGCTGACATTTCCTTCCAGACTGCATCAGCTCCGCTCGGCTCAGAGCGTGTCCTTTGCCTCCGCACGGCTGCAAATCACCCTCACAAGCTGCTCTGAGTGGCTTCCCCCGGGAGCTGCAGGGGCACAGAGCTCCCGGTTGCCCTCCAGCTGCTCACAAATCAGTCCCTGAGGACTGAAACAGGACCTGGTACAGCCACGGCACCTTCAGTGTTAGGGCCACGGGGATTGGGCTCCTGGGAAACCGGCAAAAAACACGCTGAGGTTTTGTAAAAAAATAACAGAGGGATGGGGATCGATGCCCAGCGGGGCTTTCAGCACTTTATTATGAGCCTCAGTGAGCATTTGCCACCTGGCCAAGTGAATCCACCCAATCCTGCTTGAAAAAAACAGGGAAAGTTCCCACTTGGCTTGACTTTCCCCTGTGTTAATAGTATTTATTGCTGCTTGAAAGAAGTTCAGCTGCCTTGACTGCACACAGCCCCGGGGAACGGCTGGGGGAAAAGCCACGCTGCTTCCAGAAAAGCAGGAGTAAGGATCTGGGGATAAGAAGGATAAAAAGAAAGCTGTGCATCCAGTGAAAAAAAAAAAATTATAAAGAGTTTAATAGCAGCTTAAGACTGGCGGTTTTGGCAGCCCCAGCACAGGGAGAAATTAAGCTCTGCACACAGAAGGTTATAAAGTGCTTATAGTAACAGACACGGACACGCACGGGGCTTAGCAAAGGAGCAGGAACTCAGAGTCTCTGCAGAGCTGGGGCACAGGGAGAGCAGCTCTGAGCTGTCCCTGGGCTCAGGATTCCTGTCATAGTGCCTTATCCATGAGCTGGATATTATCCATGGGCTGCCCAGGGCCACCCAGGGGTGCTGCCACTGCTGTGTGCCCATCTGGGGTGGCACCACCCCGAGGTGGCCCTGCTGCTGGGACACCTGGACAGTGTCCTGAGGGCAGGGAGGGTGGGAATGGACCCCAGCTCCACCTCAGCACTCAGCCAGGCTGGTGACAGCCCTGCAGCCTGGGCAGGGCTATCCCAGTGCCCTGTGTGGGGCACAGAGGGGCTCGTGTGTCCCCCACAGTTCCCTGACACTGTGAGGCTGCAGTGGGAACATCATTCCATGCAGGATTCACAGGACAAATGCAGCCAGCCCTGGGGCCCAGCACAGGAGGGACCTGGGGCTGCTGGAGAGAGTCCAGAGGAGGCCACAGAGATGCTCCAAGGGCTGGAGCCCCTCTGCTCTGGAGCCAGGCTGGGAGAGCTGGGGGAGCTCACCTGGAGAACAGAAGGCTCCAGGGAGAGCTCAGAGCCCCTGCCAGGGCCTAAAGGGGCTCCAGGAGAGCTGGAGAGGGACTGGGGACAAGGGCTGGAGGGACAGGACACAGGGAATGGCTTCCCAGTGCCAGAGGGCAGGGCTGGATGGGATATTGGGCAGGAATTGTTCCCTGGGAGGGTGGGCAGGCCCTGGCACAGTGTGCCCAGAGCAGCTGTGGCTGCCCCTGGATCCCTGGCAGTGTCCCAGGCCAGGCTGGACATTGGGGCTTGGAGCAGCCTGGGACAGTGGAAGATAGTGGAAGTGGGACAGTGGGAGGTGTCCCTGCCCATGGCAGGAGGATGATCTCCAGCCTGGCCCCCAGGTCCTGCCCTGGATGATCCCATCAGGGGAGACCCTTTTGCCCCAGCACTGGCAGAGCTCACACACGTCATGTTCTCCCTGAGGTGATGTTGGTGGCCTGGTAGGGTCTGCCTGACGTCTCTGGCTTTGCTACAAACGTGGAGTTAATCTCCTGTTGGCAAGGAAGCCTGAGAATTTATGGCTGTGAAGTGTGAGGAGATGAAAAGGCACCGTGGAAGGCATTATCTGAAGTGCTCTATTGAATTATCATCAGATGAATCCAAAGGACTTTAATGATGCAGCCTGGCCTTGTGCCACCAGAAGGGATCACATTCCCCAGGGAGCCTCAGCGTCCTGGTCCCTGGCTGGGCTCCCATCCCACGTCAGCCCTTGGATGCAGAGCATCATTCTCCAGTGACCTCCATTCCCTGCCTGAACCACAGGAACTTCAGCTCCTGGCCCAAACAGGCTCTGGGATCCATCCCCTCCAGATTTTGGGATCAAACACACCTTGTCCCTGCAGGTTCTTTGCGCTGTGAGAACCCACCAGGATGGGTCACATTCCCACAAACCCTGGGAATTTTGGTTTTCCCACCCAAAGAAACCCCAGCCACAGCCTCTTACCTGCTCTGCTCCAGAGTAGGGGTTGTTCAGGACCACAGGGACGTTGCTCTTCCCCCACAGGTCCCCCAGGACACGGTTGTTCTCCTCCTGAGCTGGCAAAGATTTCTGGGGGTTGTTCTCCCCTTCCCTGAAACTGAAGGGTTAAGGATCATTGGGGTCCCTGGGTGCTGGGCCACGGGCACAGCTCCTGCTCCAGCTGCTCCCCACAGGAACCAACACTTGGCTGCTGCCCCAGGGGAAGGAAGGAAAGGCTGAGCCTGGGCCAAGGCCATGAATCAGAGAGGTGAGGACAACCAAAACACAATGGAAATTCCGCCTCAGAGCCACACCAAAGCCCTGGCCCCACGCTGGCTCTGCAACAGAGCCTCTCCACCCCAAAAAGCCGAGCTGGAGCCCTGGGAAAACAAGCACAGAGATGAGGAAAGGAGGCTGGAAAAGCTGGTGGCAGAAGGAGTTTGCAGAGCAGCTCGGTGTTTATGAGCAGGGAAGAGTAAAAATAAAAAAACCCAGAAGAAACAGGAGGCTCCCAGGAGCTCTGTCTCCTCTTCCTGACCTTTCCAGATGCTGGGAGTGGAAGTGATTTCAGTCAAGCAAACTGATGGATTGCCCCTGGAACTGCTGGGGATGAGGGGAGGGCTGGGGACTGAGGACATCCCAGCGCTGGTGACACCGGAGTAACTCAGGTGTAAGTCAGGAGTAACTCAGGGATAACTCACTGCACCACACACATCCTGGGGTGTGGGAAAGGCTCTGAAATGCCACTCCAGCAGCTGAATGCAAAACCTCTGCCACGTGAGCCCTCACCAAGGAGAAAACAAACAGGGCTTAGAGATGTGACATTCAGACAGGCAGGAGGTGGCACCTGTGTCACCACACAGGGAAGGGGCTCCCTGGGCTGGGCTGAGCAGGGCCACAGGTCAGGATGGGCACTGGCACGGAAGAAATGCCCTCTGGAATTGTTTTGCTCCTGCTGTCAGTCCTTAAAAGTCTTCCAGATGCCACTGAATGGATAATGGGAGTTCTCATTAGCAGTGGCAGGGTTTGGGCACTGACCGAAGTAGGACACTTGCACTCAAGGCATCAATCACACCAACAGGATGCTCTGGATTCAATTTCAGGCAGACAAATAAATACAAATAAATTCAGTTTCACAGTCCTTGAACTCCTTTAGCTTAAGGAAAAGACTTCATTTAAAGAGCACCTCCTTGTGCTTTTTCTGTCATTTTTCTGCTTTTACGGAGCCATGCTCAGCTGACAAAACATTTCCCCAGGCTCTGGCCACCTTCCAAACATTGGAAAGTGGCCACCTCGGTGCAAGTGAGGAGGCACAGGTGCCTAAGGGCCGTTTTTCCTGGGATTTCTGTGCCCCTCCAGGCCGTGAAAGCTGCTCCCTGGTGACCTGTCTGCTGGGAGGATGTGAAAGGGTTTCAATCAAATAAAACACAAGGAACCCCACCCGCAGTACCTCAGCCAAAGACAACAGATCCCAGTCTCTGCTGCAGGTGGTGGTGATCCACACAGACCCCAGAATCCACAGGGATCCCGGGGACAGGGACAGCCACAAAACCCCACTGTGCCCAACCCAAAGGGCAAGCTCAGGGTCTCCTGCCCAGCCTCCCTCCATCCCAGTAATCCCCAGCAGCAAGGCAGGGAATTAGCAGGATGAAGCTGCAGCCAATCTGGCTCTCCCCTCCCAGCCAGCCCCAGCTGTTAAATCTCCAGAGAACTCTCATTTCCAGGCCTGCACATCCCTGCCCTCCTGCCCTGATCCCCACCGTGCCAGGGGACAAGGAGCCAGGTCAGCACGGGGCCACTGAGCTCCTGAAGTCACCTCAGCCCCAGCTGCTGCTCCTCACTCACAGCTTTGGGCCCAAAATCGAGACAGAAGCACTGAATCCATCGGGGAAACTTCCCTTGGCTCTCCTGGAAGTTGGGACTTAGCAGAGGGAGCCCTCTGGAAAACCACGGGGGCCACAGGAGCAGTTTGGGATCAGTCAGAGATCCCACAGGCACCTCCAGAAGGATGCTGTTACCTGCTGCTCCCACAGAAGGGTCTGCAGGGCCACTGCCAGCACGAGGGAAGCCTGGAGAGGGATCCATCCATCAGCAGCAGCAGCTGGAGGCTGTGGAAATGTGGGATTGCATTGTGTGCACAGCAGCAAAGCCATAAACATTGGCAGATGGAGAAATCCCAGATGCTGAATTAAATTTGGTATTAATTTGGGTGTTTTGGGGTTTACAGCTCCTGCTGGAGCAGGGATTGCTCCCATTCCTTGGCCTGGAGCACCACCTGACAGTGAGGTGTCCCATGCTGAGGGACAGGGACATCCAGGTGGGAATTACCTGGATTCTCCACAGCCCCTGCAGGTGTGGCAGGAGCAGGATTGGTGCTGCTGTTCCCAGTGGATTTATGGCTGCACGAGCAGTGAGGGGCTGACCCTGCTGGAAAAAGCTCTGCTGGAAAAGGCCAGCCAAGCGTGGCTGTGACAAAGGCACCAGGGTGACCTGGGGGTGTTGCTGGTGCTGTGCCTGGCCAGGGGCTGCCCTGAGCCAGCACAGCCCTCCCCCGGATGAGGCTGCCCACAAGGATCCGGCTCTGTCTTTTTGGAGACAGGCAGGGAGAGAAAAGCCCATTCAGAGCAGCCAGAGCCTCACCCCAGCCCGAGCACAGATGGGGGAATAAAAATAAAACCCCATCAATTGCTTCATTTTACAAATATTTCCTGCCCCTTGCTTGTAAGGGTCTTGTTTGCGAGCTGGGATAGGAACAAGATTTTTGGGATGAGTTATTTTCCTCTCTTGCCTCTCCAGCCCCCAGAGGCACAGGGTGACCTGGCACATCCCTGTGAGGGTGTCACTCACAGCCACAACACCAAGCTCAGCCCCTGGATAAGGTTTCCAAAAGGATTTTGTCAACAGGAGAGCCCACAGGGCTGTTCCATGGGCTCTGGGGAGGGCACAGCTCCCTCCAGGCTGGACATCCCCAGGGACCTGCCTTGGGAGAGAGGAGCTGCCTCCTCTTCTTTGGAGAACTCCAGGCCATGTTGGACAGGGCTTGGAGCAGCCTGGGATAGTGGGAGCTGTCCCTGCCCATGGCAGGGGTGGGACTGGATGAGCTTCAAGGTCTTTTCCAACCCGAACTATTCCATGAGATTTTTTTAATCCCCACTTTGATGTCTTTGAGGAGCTGGAAGCCGTGCTGAAGATGGAGGCCATTGATGGATGAACTCTCCCAAAAGGCAGATCCATCCCTCTCTGACCACTCCCAGATCCATTACACACTCTTAACCAGATCTCTTGGATCCAGAGAGACCCAAACCCCTATTTGAGGGGCTTTTTTCAGTTCTGAAAGCCAAATTTGAGACTTTAAAAAGGAAAGAGGAATCCTGCCCTCCCCCACTGGTGCCAGGCAGAGCCTGGGATGCTGCCTCCCCTTGGAAAGAGCATCTGGTTGTTTGGAGAAATGAGAGGCACCACTGTTTTCTTTTGACTAATTTGATGATGTTGCAGTGCTCCGAGTGATGAAGCAGAAGGGAAGTTGCTGAGACAGCCCTTTCAGAAATTTCTCCAAAGCTTTTCCAAAAAGAAATTAAAGAGGGAGGAAAAAAAAAAAAAAAAAAGAGCAAAAGGGAAGTTTGTCAGTTTGTCACTCGGCTCCTTTGAATTTCCTTGGCAGAAGGATCTCTGTGACTTCCCAGGCAGGGAGCAGAGATAGCCCTGGCTGCTGCCAGCCCAGGCTGGATGGATGAGAAGGATGGCAGTGCCCACACCTCTGGTGACAGCTCTGGTGACACTGACAACATCACCCTGTGCTGTGACCAGAGACAGGCCTTCCAAGCCCTTCCCCTGGAAAACCTGAGCCTGGGGCTGCATGAGAAGCTCACACCTCACACAGGGAGAGAAATTCCTTTTCTTACCTCATTCTTTGATTTTTCCTGGGGAATGGCTGCACTTACAACACTCCTCCTTCTGGTGTATGGGGCTGGGGTAAGCAGCTCTTGCCCCACCTTTCATTTGGCCCATGGAAAACCACATTCCAGAGGGGAAAACCACATTCCAGAGGGGAAAACCACATTCCAGAGGGGGAAACTACATTTTAGAGGGCATGGCATCATCAGAAATGGAAATTCCTGTGCTTCCTTCCCTGGGGCTATTGGAAAACAGGGCTGGCTGCAGGCTGGAGGGTTCAGCAAGGTCAGGACAGCAGCAGGGGGAGAGGGATGGAGCAGGAGAAGGGATTTGCAGGGTCCAGGGGATGGAGTAAAGCTCAAGAACTTTACTTGAGTGAAAAGTGAAAAAACTGAGAAAGAAGTGGGAATTTGGAAGAAGGAATAACTCCAAAATCTGGGATGCTCTCCCTGGAGAGGCAGCAGGGAAGGTGTGCCCAGGGTGGGAACTGCAGGGTGATCCAAGCAAGGAACAAACGGGAGAGGGGATGTGGGTCAGCACAGAAGGAAGAGCACAAAAGCCTCGGGAAGAACCTGTGGAATGATCTGGAGAAGATCCTGTGGGCTCAGAAAGTCAGGAATGAGCCCAGCACTGGGATCAGGGACTAATGAGCCGAGCAAGCTGCAGCCTCAGGGAGTCTGTGAAATATGAGGCTGGAAAATGCCTTTGTGGAGGCACTGACACATAAAGACCTGGGAGCAGATCCAAACAATCCCGAAGTCCCACCAGCACAGCTCAAAATTCAACCAGCACCGAGCTGCAACACCACTGCTGCCCCTTCCCAGCCACTCCCAGTGAGCACCTGGAGGATTCCAGCCTCTCCAGAGTGAATGCACAGCTCAGGTGTGCTGGGAATCACACCTGGATCTCCTTTGGGGTCACACCTGGATTTCCTTTGGGACCACACCTGGATCTCCTATGGGATCATGCATGGATCTCCCAAGGGATCACACCTGGGTCTCCTATGGGATCATGCATGGATCTCCCAAGGGATCACACCTGGATCTCCTATGGGATCATGCATGGATCTCCTATGGGATCACACCTGGATCTCCTATGGGATCATGCATGGATCTCCCAAGGGATCACACCTGGATCTCCTATGGGATCATGCATGGATCTCCTATGGGATCACACCTGGGTCTCCTATGGGATCATGCATGGATCTCCTATGGGATCACACCTGGATCTCCCACGTGATCACACCTGGGCCACAGGTTTGTCTGCTGGGGTCACACACAGGGAGACAGGAGGGCCCATCCCATGGGATGCAAGGGGCAGCACAGAGGGCTGGGTGGGAAAAGGGTGACTTGGGGACTGGTCTGATGTATTTGGGGGAAATATGGGATATATTTGGATGGAATGTGGGATCTATTTGGATGGAATGTGGGATGTATTTGGGTGGAATATGTGTTTTCCAGGCACCAAATGCCTCTCTGGATCAGTGATGGAGTAGAGTGATGAGGAAGAAGCCTGGGCCAAGGGTGAAGGGGAAGGTTATTCCCTGCCAGAGCCCTCTGCATCCATTTCCAGAATGGCACAAGTGTGGTAATTTCAGGGAACATTCTCCTTTCCGAGGTTTGAAAATTTTGTGTCCAAGTGCAGAAGAATGAAGACAGATCAGAAATGCAAATGAAATGTTTTGAGCAACACAAAGAGACTTTGGCTGTCCTGAGGAAGGTGGGAGGAAGAGAACTTTCTCTGAACTGAAAATTACGGGGTTTGTTCCAAGGCAGGCTGGAGCCTGAAACCTTGAAACCTTTCCTGAGCTGAATTCCTGCTCTCAGCACTCTTCTCCCTCTCGGGGCTGCTGTTTGGACTGAAACTGCCATGTTTCCATCATGCTGCTCATGTCATGGAAGAGACCTGGGAAGGAAAATCAACCCTGGCAACCCAGTGGGGAGGGGGGGAAGGAGGAGGGAAGATGGGACCTGACAATCTCCCCAGAGCTCTGAGGGAAAAACAGACCTGGCTTGGTTGGCAGGGAGTGAATCAAACTCTATTTTTGCTTCCTAGCCCACGGTGAGCCTCATGGCAGAAATGCCAGCTCTCATCATACCTTGAGCCCCTTGTCTGTGCTCCCTTTTCCCTTTGCAGATGGCCTGAGCCCAGCAGCAGCCGTGGGCCCCTCCATGGACACACTCCGGGGTCACACAGTGGGAGGGAAAGCCAGCAAGGAGAATTCCCTGGGGGAATGCAGACCATGGGTACTGGGGATAGAGAGGAGTTGACTGTGTTCCCAAAGCAAACTTGGGATCAATCAAGTAATCAATCAGTAGCAGGATGGATTGGAAGGGACCTTAAAGAACATCCAGTCCCATGGGCAGGGACACCTCCCACTGTCCCAGGTTGGTCCAAGCCCTGTCTAACCTGGTTTTGGACACTGCCAGGGATCCAGGGGCAGCCACAGCTTCCCTGGGAATTCCATCTCAGCCCCTCTCCACCCTCCCAGGGAACAATTCCTTCCCAATTTCCCATCTAACCCTGCCCTCTGACAGTTTGAATCCATTCTCCTTATCCTGTCCTTCCATGCTCCTATGAGAAGTCCCTCTCCATCTTTCTTATAGGCTCCCATCCAGTTTTCCTTGGAAGCAACACTGGAGAGAGGAGCTGGAAGCCCAAAGCATCAGGTGTACCTTGAATTGTTTTTGCCAAAGCCCATCTTGAGCCAGAAGTTTTTGGCTCCCTGTGGACAAGCTCAGCCTTGTGCCATCCCTGGCTGCTCTGGGAATGCTGTCACAGCTCCGTGAGCTGGATCAGCTCCGGCAAAGTGCCACAGGCTGGGAAGGGCAGCACCAGGCAGAGAGGAGACAGAGCAGGATTCAACCCAACCCCACCATCTCCAGCTGGATCAACAGCCAAACAGTCCAGGCTGGAGGTGTCCAGCTCAACCTTGAGGCAGGTTTTGCACCCTCCTGGGTGTGGGTAGAGCTCAATTCCTTCACTGTTCCTGCCTGGACAAATCACGGCCGACACCTGGGAGCTGCATCCGTCTGATGAGGCTCGCTGCGGTTTTTTTGGCATTTCCTTGGCATGGACCAGCACTCTCCCCAGTCATCCACTCCCCATTATCCCCTGACCTTTCTGCACTTCTCCTGCCATCCAAGAAAACTTGGAGTGCAGGAGACCTTCAGGATGCCCCGGCTCTGTGTGAGCCTGAGGCGAGGAGATGAATCATCCTCAGCCTGATCCCACAGCAATGCCCTTTGCCCTGCACGGCAGCTCCTGACAGCTTCTCCCTGCAGTAAATCTCCTTCCCACATCCCTGCTCCAGCCTGGGTCTTCTCCCTCACACAGAGTTCTTTCACAAGAGCCAGGCTGCAGCTTTTCATCAAGGAGGAGAATTTGTGGGTTTTCATCCCCAAGGTATAGAGATTACAAAGATTTATTTTTTTTATTAGGATATTGAAAAAAAAATAGATATTTTGGTGAAGTCCCTGCTTTGCTGCTTCAATATCTTTCAGTTTAAGTGAAATCAAAACAGTTCTGTTTCATCTCTGAATAGAAGAGACTCCATGAAGCAAAACCACGTTTTTTATCCCTCCCCACAGCTGGAGCAGAATTTCTCTTGGAGATCCTGCAGCTGGTGGGATGGGGACAGGGTTTGAGGGATGAGGCTGTGCTTTGTACAGTCCCAATATTTGGGATTGTGTCTGGGGGCTTTGCTGGGCTGCAACCCCCAGGTCCCAGAGGGGATTTTGAAGCCCCCCTGCACATTCTGTACATCCTGTCATGACCCTTCCAACGTCTCAATTCTTAAACCAGGCTCTCCCAGGATGGGCTGGTGCTGGATTAAAGCATGCACTGTCCAGACAGGTTTTGGGAGAGTGTCTTGAGCTCGGGGGGGTTAAACCACCTCCCATTGCACAGCAGATTTTCAAATTTTCCAAATCCCAGCAATTCCCAAGTGAACAAGACCCAGAGGGTACCTGAGGTGGGGAGGGGATGGCAGGAAGGACACCCAGACACCAGCACCAAGCCCAGCAGATATTTTTTTTTTCCCTCTGACTCAGTGTGAGCACCCTAACAAGCTTAGAGCACCGTGTCCTCCACAGGAAACAGGAATAAATTGGGAGAGCAGGAACGGCATGAAAACAACTGAAAATAAAACAAGGAAGGTGGAAAACACAGGGGGTGTGGGTGGGATTGGGATGGGAGCAAGTGGGAGCTCAGCCTTGGCTGGGAGCCCACGGGGGGGACCCCGCTGTGACTCTCCCCTCTTGTTTCTGATAAAGAAAAATTAACACAATGTTGTCCTTTTTCCTAAGAAGCGTCTGCAGCGAGAGAACCTGAAATTACAGAGAACTTGAAATTACAGATCTTTGCGTGGCTGAGCCACAGACCTGCAGCTCCAGCAAACCCTCGGGGCTTTTCCAGCCAGTCAATAAAGCAAGGGCAGCCACAACCTGCTGCAGCACTTGACACTGCTAAAATGTGTTTGGGGACTTGGGGAAAAGCAACAGGAAAAGGCAACCTATCAGTGTTAATGAACGGTCAGGAGGAGAGGGAGTTGGCAATGAAAAGACCCGGCTACAAACAACAGCTTTGTAAAGCAGGAATGGCCCCGGGGAGCTGCTCCTGCTCCGGAGCAATGAGCTGCAGCTCAGGGAAACGCTGAGGAAAATCGGGAGCTGCCCCACTTCCCCCTCCTCAACAGGACATGGGACAAGCATGGTCCACGTCCCCACCCATGCATACAAGTCCTGAAATAGTGATCTGGCTCCAGAATGAGCAGGGGCAGATCCACCCTGGCATTTCCACAAGGACTGGCTGGTCCCAGCTCTCGATAGAAAACATGTCCCCCTTCCCACCAGGCTGGTCCTACTGCCCTTACCCTGTCTTGGCTTCAGATGGAGCTGGGCTCTCCTCCCCTCTCCCAAAAGGTTTGGAAGCTCATGTCTCCTGGGAAGCACCGTGCCCTACAGGTCCCACCTTCCTGCCTCCTCTCCCACAGTTAAAGCGGATTTCAACCGGAGAACTCTAAAGCAGGACCACAAGGGCAGAAATACCGTGGACCTTATCTGGCAGGCAGGGAAACTGAGGCACGGGATTTTGCTTCAACTTAAAACAAATTGAATGGAGAGCATGGAGCAGAAATTTATCCCAGTCCAACCCATGATCCACCACATCACAGAGCTCAGCTTTCCATGAGACATTATCCCCAGTCTCCCCAATTTCCCATGGTTACATCTTTCTTCCACAACCTTCTCCCAGTTTTTCATCTTCCCCTCACTGACCGTTTTCCCCTTTTTTCCATCCCTTCCTCTCCGTCTCCACCCTGCTGCTCCAGGCAGCAGCCAGCTGTGGAGAGGCGCTCACCGACACCTTGGCGAGCCAAAACCAGCACGTTCCACCAAAGGTAAAAAATGTATTTAGGGACCTACCAGTCCACCTGGACTTCTATATCCCGTGTCTCTACCTTGGAGGGCGCATCTCCATCGCTGTCCTTACTGCTGCCCTTCAGCAGGTCCAGGACGGGCTCGATTTCTTTGAGCAGCTCATTGTCCTCCACGCCGCCGTTGAGACAGGAGTGAGCACCGGCCCCGTCCCTGCCCTTCCCGGCGTCCGGCCCTTTGCTGCCGGGAACGACGCCGTTAACGTGGACCACGGGCTCCTTCCCCATCTCCCTGCTCCACAGGGATCCCATGGCTGCTGGCTGCTCTTTGCTGGGAACGCTTGGGTTGGACAAGTCAACCGCCTTGGGGGCCGGGCACAGGGGTCTGGTGACACGGACGGTTTTGGGGGTCCCGTCACCGGTGAAGGTGGTCTCCAGGTGGGTGGTGAAACCCTCGGGGCCGCGCAGGATGAGGACCACGTAGGTCTCGGAGGCGATGCTCCTCAGGATCTCCAGCGCCGTCTCATAGCTCATGTCCACCAGGGGCCTGCCATTGACTGCCAAAATGATGTCCCCAGCCTGGATGAGGCCACTCTGCTCGGCGGCCCCGCCCCGGATCAGGTCGGAGATGATGACGGGCGGTTTGCTGACGCGCTCCTTCACCAGGAATCCGAGGCCGCCCACCTTGCGCTTGAAGAGCCTCACCGAGATGACGTTGGGCTGGATCTGCTGCACGCTGAACACATTCTCTTCCATGGCAGCCCCCTCCTGCAGCCCGAGCTCCGGGACCTCAACACCCGCCGGGCGCGGGGAAATTCGCTGTCCGAGGCGCTTCCCAACGCCGAGGTGGGAAGGGGCAACTCTGGCTTTTGAGGAGCAGGACTCACTGGAAAACTCCCCTGGGCTTCGGCTGCAGAGGGGCTTTCTGCAGCATGCTCGGTGGCGCTGCTCTCCGGACAGGAGAAAACCGGGAATGTCACTCCTGGGAAGGCTGGCTAGGGGCAGGGCTGGGCATGGCGTGGAGTGGGAAACATTCCAGCTTCCAGTCAGCCGCTGGTCCTGCGCCGGGCAGAGAGGGGGAGGCAGCCCGCTCGCTTCACCGGCATCCCCGCCGACGGTGCGCGGGCTTCTTTATCTGGAAAGAAGGGGAAAACCAACAAAGGAGGGAGATAAGTGAGGCAGGGCAGGGGCAAGTGCCTGCTCAGCACGGGGCTCAGCACGCCATAGGCGTCCCGTCCCCACAGATGTCACCCCCCCACCCCCGGGCTGCGTTTGGGAGCCAGGCTGCAGCCTCGCAGCGCTCCGGGCTTTGTTTCCTCCACCTCCCCCTGCGAAAATCGGCACCATCTGTTCGGCGGGGGCCGCGAAGGCGCGGGGGGAGCGGGGAGCCCTGTCAGGGCCCGCCGGGCACGGGCAGTGCCGGGCAGCCGGGCTCGGACACCGCCCGCTCTGCCCACCCTGCAAGGCTCACACACGGGGAGTGATTCCTGCCGGCTCGGGATCCCGTCTGCATGGGTTTTCCAGAGCATCCAACAAGATGATGGGTGAGAACCAGACAGGGGACGGGCATCCCTACCCAGGGGGAAACCTGTGTCCGTAGGTGCTGTCACTCCGAGGAGCCTTCAGGAGCACAACGAGGGAACAGACGAGGCCGCTCAGCTCCCCTTCCCCTCAGTTAGGAAAGCACTTCCAAAGGCTGTTTGGAAGGCTGGCTGCAGGGATCACGGCTCAGCTCCTCCTCTCCCCATATTTCTAGCCTGGCACGGGGAGAAGGAAGCGACGCTCGCACTCCCCCGAGCCCAGCCCCGCCATCCGGCTCCGATCCTCTCCCGCACCGGCTGCCTCGGCGGAGGGAAACCACCGCCGGGAGAACACGCACGGAGCTCGTCCTGCCCTCGGAGGAGCCTCGTGGGGCTGGGCACAGCTGCCAACAGCCCCCGCAGGGCTCGGGGAGTCACATCCCATCGACTCCTGATGGGACCCTTGTTCTCGCACGGCCACGCTTGGCCGCCGTCACTTCTGCTCCCGAAGCCTCCCCGGGCTCCCCTCGCGTTTCTCAGATGCTCTGGAGAACGTTTCTCTCCAGGACTGTGCCCTGACACTTTGCATCGAGCCAGCACCTTCTTTTCTTTCTTAAAAGCTGAGTTTCGGGCAAAGAACAGAGGGTGCTTGTTCTGCTGGAGGCACTGACATGGCAAGCAAAACAATCTTCTCTCTCCCCATATTCGGGGAGGCATTTGCACCCTCCGCCCCCCTCTGTTGGAGCTCCTTCCCGCTCCCAGATGGGACAAACAGGGATTTGAGGAGCACGGCAGTGCCACCGGTGCCACTTGGGCACGTTAATCTTTACTTGAGGAGTGCTGCTGACTCCAGGCTGGGCTTTTTAGCAGCGCATTAGGAATAAAACAATTAGAAATCCATAACCCAAGCCGATGGGTTTAACCCGTGTGGCCCTTCCCCTGCTGTGACTCGGCCCTGCAGAGCAGCAGCAGCAGCAGCTTTCAAAGGGTTAAATGCCACCGGGTCACCACCTCATGGGCTAATTAACGCCCTAATTGTCAGGTTACTTCCTGCAAATGACACTGGATCAAGACCCCGAGATGGGTTGTGCCACCTCACGGGACTCGCCAGCAGAGCAGGACTGGGAAGGTTCCAGTTTTGGGGTGGATGGAGGAAAGCAGGAATTTGCTTCTAGCAGCCAGGTCCTGTGCCTTTCCTTCCCTCCCAGCCCTCCATCCGGACCCCGATCTCACAGTGGGGTTTTCCCCTCTTTCCCAGGCTCTTTGGGAATCACGGCGGCAGCAGCTTCCTTCTCCCTGCCAGGCTCTGATTTTCCTGAGCCCGCTCCCGCAGCCCCCGCACGAGGTGACCGTCACCCTGACATCCAGGCACGGCACTGAGTCACACCAAACTCATCCCAAAGCCTCGGCTGACGCCGTGGGGACAGAGGTGGCTTTGAGAGAAGCTGAAATGCCAGGAGAGCACGGAACAGCGGCTTCCAGCGAGGGGTCGGCCCCGCTGTGTGCTCGGGGCTCACCTACCCCTCACCCTGGGACAGGTCTGTGTCTGCACCGTGCCCGCCTCAGAGGGCAAAACCACCCCGGGCACGGCCTGGCACGGCTCCCTGTCACTGCCGGGTGTCCTCAGCCGCTTGCACGGCCAGATGTTGCACAGCTGGAGGGCACCGTGCACGTCCTTCAGCGCCGCTCGACCTTACAGCGGGACTTGCTGAGCTCGCTGGAAAGAAACCCCGGTGTTTAATGCCTCACTCTGCTCCCACCAGGATAATTTCCAGCTATTTCCATGGAAAGGCTTGTCATTTCTTGTGTGTGTGTTCATCCCCAGCCTGCAATCCCACGGAACACCAGCAATTCTAGGTGCTCATTGTTCCCTGACCCCAAACCCACTGACACCTCAGCATTCCTTACAAAAGGGGCGAGAAGAAAAAGGTGGATTTTAAGTGATACCTCAACTCCCATCCAGGGATTTCTCCTTTTTTTTTTTCTGTTGCTCCTCAGAGTCAGGAATGTCAGAAAAGAGCCAGAAAGGAGAGGGGAAGGCAAGGAGAGGGAGGGCAGACAGGCTCTAAGCCCCTCAGCCCCCTGCTCCTTTAGGGAATAGCTGGATAAGGATTTTCACAGAATCGTGGCAATCATTTACGTTGGGAAATAATCTTAAAGATCATTGAGTCCAATTATTTTCCAGCTGGAAAGCCTTGCACAAACTCAGCCTGGAGAGAGGAGGGGGAGGGAGAAGTTCAGGGAGGCAGGAGACACCAGGAGTGCTCAGGAGACTCCCCCAGGAGGGTGAGACCTCTCCTGTCCCAGCTCTGGGTGTCCCAGCTCTGATTCCAGAGGGGACACGTTTCATATGGAACCCAAGTGGTTCAGCCCTGTGGGTGGCTGAGCTGTGCTGAGCTCTGTGAACCCACAGATTCCCAGTTTTCCCTCCCACCACCATGAGGACTCTGATTTATGGACCCCAGAGCCGGGTCAGACATTTAAAAGTTACTGCAGGTGTCACATCTGCCTCCTTAAAACAGTGAGAGTAGAACAGGGTTCCACCAGGGTGGGAGCATTTATTTCACCCCAAAGCAAATCCTTTAGCAAAGCCAGGCTCAGCTCCTTGTTGGGTCACCCTGCTGGAATAAACCTCCAGGGATGGTGCCATCCCACTCCTGCCTCAGTTTCCCTGCCCTTCCCAAAGCATAAACTCAACTCAAGCTACAGGAGAGCAGCAAATCCTGCAGAGGAGCAGCACCCCAGGCAAGCCTGATCCCAACACCAGCCCCTGGGAACATCCCTCCTCTGGAGGCTTTCAGGGAAGAGCAGCAGAGCCAGCTCCCCTCCAGCAGTAACCACGGCACTGCCTCAACAAACAAACCCCGCCAGGAGCTCCTTGAGCTGCCAGATAACATTCCAAGAACAAACCCCGGCACAAACGTTAATGGGATGGTTTGATTTCCAAGGCAAAGTGGAGGAGAAATCAATCTGGGGGGGGCTTTAACACAATTTTTAACAGAATCTCCTCCCTCTGCCAGGCAGGAGCCGCCGGCTGTGCCCCTCACTGCGGCCACCCCGCGCTGCCCTCGGCCTCACAAATCCATTTGGAGCCCTGTTTTCCCGGCGATAATGGCTCCTGCATCCCCGTGCCAGCTTTAAATGGGCACCATTGTCCTCCTTAATTAGCTTTCGTGGGATTTATGGCGCTCGAGGAAGAGCCCCGGCGCTGATGGATTTCTGCCCGTTGAATTTTTACGACCCACGGAGCGTCGGTGGATGGGATGAGGAGCGCTGGGATGCAACATATGCACAGTTCCTGTGAACCTGCATGGCTGTGCCTCCGAAAATGGAGAGTCCCAGTGATTCCCCGACAGGCGGCTCGCCAGTGCCAGCAGTTCCACACTCCATTCCCTGACCAGTGTCTCCTTGTCCACGGCCTCTTAATCCTGGGAATACTCAGGCAATGTTCCTCTGATGCCTTAAATTTTAGCTTTTATGTTTTTCAGATATAACTCTGAGTTCTGTATAGAATACTAGTTAGCTTTCTTCACATTTTGGTCAGACCAAACAATCCTTCCAGGCCTGGGAACCAAGGTCATCGACACACCCTCAGGTCCAAAAAGTACAAACAAAAGTGAATCAGGGTGGAGGAAACCAGGGAAATGTGACTTAATTACCTGAAGCTGTAATTGGACAATTAAGCTCTGATATGCAGAGAGACCAAACTTATTTCTGTCTGAGAAACTCGGGACCATGGTCCACCTTGGGTGTAGCCTCCATGAGACTTTGCACTGCCCAAGGTGCATCCTTTGAAGGCCTTTAATAAATACCTGCTTAATTCTTTTAACTCTGTCTGGCCTCTGTTCTGGGTAGCCTCTCAAGGCATCACCTCCTGCTCTAATCTCTAATCATACACCTCACCTCAACCTTCCCAAAATCCACCCAGGAAAGGTGAGCCCTTTTCCCTTCAAAGCCAAATGATGGCTCTGCTTCTCCCTTCCCATTCCCAGCACGTCTGCTTGGGAATCATTATTCCAGCTGGGCTGGCACTTTGCCTTTGCCCCCAGTGAAGCTGATTTCCACCAGGAGTGGCCAGAATGAGGCACTTTGCCATCTGTACAATGCCTTGGTGCCAGTGCCTGCTGACCCGAGCTGGACACCAGCAGGCTCTGGAAGGACACTGCCAAAGGGATGGAATGCCAAGGGCTCCACCCTGGAGACCCCCTCAGCTCCCTGTGGCTGTCTGCACCCAAAACGTTCCTGCTCCTGCAGGAAGAGCAGTTAAGCAGATAAATCCTTGCTTCTGATAGAAATAAATCTATGGCCAGACTCCAAGAGGGTTCATCTGCCTCTAATCAGGGGTTGTTTCCTGGAAAACAAACCACAACTGTTTGCTCATGTTGGGATAAATCTGCCCCAAAGCCCTGGACGTGCACATTTATCCAACTCCTGGCACTGGGTTTGGTGTCCATCCCCTCTCCAGGGAATGAAACAGCCAAGGGAAGCCTGGTCCTGCTGGCACAACAGCCACTGGAGTGTCTAGGCAGCTAAAATTATCACTGTAGATCTCTTCCAACATGAATATTCCATTCTTTCTGATCCGATCCTATCCCATATCATTCAGACCAGCATCCTGCACACTCCTGATGATGGGACAACAGTGCTGGAGGAGGCAGAGCCACCCCAAAACTTTCCTGCAGATTATTGGAGCCCCTCCCGTTCCCCCCACCCGCCACAACCCGAGCAGACCGCGCCAAACGCATTTTAGTGTTGCCAAGACAACTGTGTTGACAAAATCCCCCTTTTTCTTTGGCTGCCAGAACCCGGGTTTTGTTGTAATTTGGAGTTCAGGACTGAGCAGATTTCTGCACCACGCCTGCCATTCCTCTTTTGCTGTTTCCTACAATATTTTCCCAGTGCCTGCGGTGTGTGGCTGCAACAGAATTTAGATAAAAGCGTCAATTCTGCCGCTCGCCCCATCTCAAACTGATGTTCTTATTAGGGCTTGGCCCATCTGTAAAACCTCAATTGCACCACCATCAATTTTCTGAGAGGCTTGGAATTACACCCGTGGCTCCAGCGTGACAAATTGGAGCGGTGTTAACACACCGCCACTTTGTCCTGGAAGACAAAATAGGTAAGGGAGGAAATAAATGAGAAAATGCCACTTGATGGATGGTCTGGCAACCCAATCGCAGCACGAGAGGGGAACTGGAGCTCCATTTAGGGAAAAAACAAAAGAAAAAGAAAATTCAAAACTCACAGCAGGTTGACTGGAGCTGTAATAGCTCCCGAGCTGCCAGCCAGCATCAATAAAGTCAGGGATGGAGCTCCCAGCTCTGAGTCCATCCAGGAGTAAACTCCTGGTCCTTTCAGCCACTCACATCCCCTCCTTTGCTGCTGACACCCCAAAATCCTTCTTGTGCAGCATTAAATTTTCCAGTAAATCCTGCTGGCCCTGGTTTTCTAAGGAGTGACTCACATCCCTGTCTAAGACCCTGGGGAGAATATCGGGCTCCTGGAGGCACAAGCCCTGAGCCCCCAGCCAGACCCCAGTGAAAAATTCTGCCCCTGAGACAGCTCTGGCATCTCCTGAGTGTTGTCACCACCCCTCTCCAACACGGGGTTAGGATTCCTCACCTCCCCATGGATGAATCTGACACACAGCAGAGCTCTTGCCCTCTTTGCCTCGGCATCCTCAGGGATGTGCCAGGGGAAAATCGAGGATAATTTGTTCCCCCGAGTTTCTGTCCATGCTCTCCATTAGCACTTGTTGCCATAGTACCAACAACAGCAGCAAACTTCTCCAGGGGCCTCCTGGGACCCATTCCTTGTCCTACAAGGGCTCTGGCTCTAATTCCGGCAGGATTCAGGTGGGGAGATGATGTGGAATTTTCTGCCTCCTGGGTTTGCTAAAGGTGCTGCCAGTGGGAGAGAGGCTGTTCTTCAGAAGCAGCACCAGCCTCATCATCCTCACCCCTCCAGCATCCCTGAACGTGGATGTGGCAAGAAACCCAGGAGTGTGTGTGGGAAAGGAATGGAAATGGACTCCATCCATCCCAGGGGGTTTCCCCTTCCCTATGGAAGATGCCCCAGCCCCTATCCTAACACAGGTTAGATATCCTAACTCTCCCTGTGCCAGAGGAGAGGATTTTGGCTCCCCAAGCCCCTGCTCCTCACTGCTGGCATTTGGGGTAGGCTGTCACCCCCGGGCCAGCTCGGAGCCCTCGTCCCAGATGTGGCAGTGATGCTTCTCCATTTTGCTGCTTTTTGGGGAGGAAGGATAATCCCTGCTGGGAGAACACTGAGCTCCCCGGCCTTTGAAAGCCAGGAGGAGCTGCACGTTTCCAGCACGTCTGGGAACATAAGCCTGAAACTCCGGAAAATGGGATTAAGACAAGCCTCCCCTAGAAGGGCATTGCTAGATCTCGTTAAGCATTTTGGGATTGTCACGGAGAGGAGAAGCCACGGGAAACGTTTCCTTGGCATCACTGACCCCATTTTTGTAGGAACACACACGGAACCTCCAGGTTTCCATGCTCCACATACAGAGCCACCACCCTGGTGACATCTGGGTGACATTCCCACAGCCACATCCCGAGCCAGATCCCGCAGGGATGGTGACAACCCAGGGTCCCTTATCACACACAGCCCATCAGGGCTCATTTGCAACGAGCATGATTTATCCAGCCTCAGCCAGACTGTGGCTCACAGGCCTCTTCGGGACACAATACATTTATTTTTGGAGGGATCAGATTGCATCTATAGATCTGATTTAACGCACAGATACGATCAGAGCAGCGGGAGCAGAACAAAGGCATCTGAGCTCCGCTCGGAGCCGCCTCTCCCACCCGGCCCCTCGTTATCGGGGTTGGGTTTCTTCGGGGGAAAATTGATGGTATCAACAAGTATCAAACAATATCCTTGTTACTCGGGAAAGGTAAATGCTAATCTATGCGAGCCGAGCTCATGTGACTTATCAGTTACTAAAAATAGTTGTTTTCAGGGACTGATTTAGGGAATCTGGCAGATTTCCTGAGCCTTTGTACAGACACACCACTGAAATGGAAAAGACAAAATACACAAGCAAAGCAGGGAGCAGGGGGAAAAAATTCTGACAGGGCCAAAATGGCCCTGAGGGCGAGGGAGGACCAAGCCCTCCCCGTGAGCAGCCACACAACGTTAATTCCAAGTGAGGATTCCAAGGAGGATTCAGCCCAAACCCCTCTGCCTAAGATGGCCTCTCGCTCACAGTTGTTGCACTGGCAGGGGGGAATGAACAGAATCCAAAGGGCACGAGAAATTGTCCCTTTCCGGGGCTCCAGAGGGGCTGTGATGCCTCTCCCAGGGCAGGTACCTGAGCAGGGAATTACCCCCTCCAACCCCACGGCTGTGTGGGAAGAGACTCCGCACCCGGAGTTTGTTTGCAAACATTTGAAACTGCAGAGTCTGTGCCTGAGTTTGTGGCATCTTTAAGGAAATATTCTGGGAAATACGAGCTGGGAGAAAAGAGAGGGAGGAGGAAATCGCTGATGCAAACCTAAATTCTTTAAATGAGGCTTCCCCACTGAGACCTTGAACAGAAAATGATAACCAACAAAAGGTGCAAGGTAGAAATTCCTGCGAGAGTGATTTCCCCCCTGCTCCCAAAGCCTCCCTGCAGCTTCTGTGTGATCATCCCTGTAGATTCCCGTCTGCCAGAGCCGCCGGCACCTGGGAATGTGGGTGAGGAAGAGGAGCTGGTGTTTAAAGCAGCCGAGCCCCCTACTGCTGCAGCTGCCCCTGCCATCTCCCCCGTCCCCCGTGCCAGACAGCCCCTGCTCCCCCGGGAAGGAAGGAAAGAAGGAAGGAGACACTTCCCCTCCATCTCAGTGAGAGGCGGATCCGCTCCTCGGGGACTCGGCACATCGTTGTCAAGTCGCCTGCCAGAATTTCCTCCCGACAGTCATAACTTGGAAGCGTCGGGAGAAAATGTCTGCACCTGGGCTGTGGGTGCTGAGCAGGGACCCGGGGCTGGACGGGGCAGCGCACACCCTCCCCGCCGCCAGATGTTCCAGATGTGCCCACACAAAGAGCTCTTTTTGCCTCCTCTGCTTTGCCAGTAAGAACCAAAATCTTTCGGCTGCAAGCCCAGCCGAGGCAGCAGCGGGGCAAGCAGGGTTCATCCCCTCCCATCCCTGCGGCAACAACTCCCGCCCGCATCCCCGGCTCATCCAGAGGGACCTGCGAGCTCCTCGGTGGGCAGAGGGAAGGGGAACGATCCGGGCTGAACCCCCGTTCTCCCTGCAGGACAGGAGCGAGAGCTGGATCCGCACTGGGGATCTCCTCCCCAGCCCGGGCCGGGTGGGGGTCTTGCTTCCACCCCAGTGACAGCGAGGACACCCTGTGGACAGCTGGGACATCCCGACCCCCCAGGGACAGGGCAAACAGCGAGGGCAGGACGTGGCGTGGGTCACTCCCCACCCCAGTGCGGGGCTCGGTGGCATCTGCTGCAATCCCGAGCTGTCCCCGTCGGGGTCTGGAGGCTCCGGAACCCCGGCGCTGCGGGCAGAGTTCAGCACCCGGGACAGCTCTGGAGAGGCGGGCGGATCAGCCCCATCCACCCGGGAAGACAACGCCGCTGCCCCGGGACAATGCCCCAAAACCGCCTCCTCCCGGGAAACGGCGTCCCGGGAAAGCTGGGGACATTTTGCACAAACTGCCCCCTTGCCCTCCCCATAAACCGCCCCTGTTAAATCCATTTCGGAGAACGGCCGGTCGCGCTCCCCGCCGTCTCCGGACCGATCCGGCCCCCGCCCGCCCCGGCTGCGCTCGCTGCCCTCCCCGGGCACGGTGCCGCCCGTCCCGGGCTCGCTGCATACATAGCCCACTCTGCGAG
>JANPWX010000101.1:67081-96463 GCA_024734555.1 Trochalopteron elliotii | reverse complement strand
GCCCTGCTGCAGCTCCCACGTTCCTGTTCCAAGCAGAAAATCCCTCTCTTTCCCTGCCAGCGGGAAGCCCCCCGTGCCTGCTCGGTGCCCAGGGCAGACACCAGCGTTCCCTCGGGATTTTCTAGAGCTCCCAGCCCGGATCCCGGCGCTGCTGGGACAGCTCCGTGCCTCAGCTGCCTGAGCTGCCCCTGGGCTGCACAAGGGACAGGGAACAAAGGGTCTCCTCACCCAATTTCCCCTCCTAACTCTTAATTTGCCCCCAGCGCGGCCCAGAGCAGACCCAGGCTTGACATCAGCCTCCAGCCTTTGCGATTGTGCTCATTCCCATGGCAACAACAAACACACAATTATAGATATATAATATTATATAAACCCAGCGGGCTCTCGGGCAGGGCTGGGAGGTTCACCCGCTCCCCAGCCCAGGAGGAGGCTCCTACCGGAGCACAGAGAGGTGTCCTGAGCCCGGTGAAGGTGGCCAGCCCGTGGGTGCCCGGCCCGGGCAGCCCCAGCGCCTGCCCCACCGCCTCGCCAGAGGCAGGCGAACAGAACAACACACGGCACAGCAGGAGATTCAATTACAGAACTTCCCACGGAGCAAGGGGAGCGGAGCAGCCCTGTTCCTGCCCGGCACACCGGGAGATGTGCAGAGGTGGAGAGAGGGAGAGGACGGGCAAATGCGGCAGCAGAAGCAGGGCTGCCTCCCCCGTCCCGCCCCTCCTGGCAGAGATCAGGCTGTAACACTGTCTGGGGCTGAGGAAAACACGATTCTGCCGATTTAGAGCCAGCAGGACTCATCTAAGAGCAAGGACATCTGCTCTGATCCACCGGGCAGGGAGCACTGCCCTGAGCAGGGAGGAGTGGGCACACCCCGGTGACAAAGGACAAGTGACCCAGGCACAGGCTGACCATGGGCAGCTCAGCCTGTGCTGGGGAAAGTCCAAACCCTTCTCCTTCCAGGGCTCACGGCTTGGAGCCTCAGAGCTGCAGGGCTCTGAGGGCTGGTGGCTCCAGCTGGAGTAGGGTTCCTTGGACAGGGGTGCAGGCAGGGCCAGTGGCTGTGATGTCACCTGTTTGAGGGGACTCTGCACTGCCAAAGCCACCCCAGCACCTCCTGCTCCTCCTGCCAGCGAGGCAGATCCATCAGGGGAAGCAAAGCCTTGATCCAGGGGGGCAGAGCTCCCTGTGCCACTCCAGGACACGGGGATGGAAGTCCAGCTCTCCCACCCACCTCCCTCGGCAGGATCCTAGCCCAGGAACCAACCCAGGATCCCAGGGAGCAGAGCTCTGCTTATCCACGGGCCTCATCACACACAGGATCACACACAATCACACCCAGAATCACACTCAGAATCACCCAGAATCACAGCCAGAATCACACTCAGAATCACAGAATCTCACACAGAATCACACAGAGAATCACACACAGGATCACAGAATCACAGAATCACACACAGGATCAGAGAATCACAGAATCACACAGAGAATCACACAGAGAATCACACAGAGAATCACAGAATCACACCCAGGATCACAGAATCACACAAGATCACACACAAGATCACACAGAAAATCACACACAAAATCACACAGAGAATTGCAGAATCACAGAATCACACCCAGAGTCACACCCAGAATCACCCAGAATCACAGCCAGAATCACACTCAGAATCACAGAATCTCACACAGAATCACACAGAGAATCACACACAGAATCACACACAGAATCACACACAGAATCACACACAGAATCACAGAATCACCAAGTTGGAAGAGACCTTCAAGGCCATCAAGTCCAACCCAACCCCAACACCTCACCTAGACCACGGCACCGAATGCCACATCCAGTCATTTTTTTACACACATCCTGACAGGGCACGGCAGCACCTGTGAGCATGCTGCCTTCCTGTGAGGACCATTTCCTTCCCCCACGGGAAACTGGGTGGGACAAGGCTCATTTTGGGATCACCTGGAGCTTTGCTGCTCCTCGGAAATCCGTGTGAGCCAGCAGCAAAATGTCCCTGCGGGGAGGGAGCCGCCGGCCTAAGGCCGTCCTGTGCTCCCCCTGCGCTGGGGAGGAGCCCCAGGTAGCCTTTCCCTCCAGCTGGGAGCCGTGAGTCAGCCGAGAATGGAAGGGAAGGCTTGGAGGCTTACAAACAACTGAGGAGGCAGAGGTTGGGCTGTGATGGAGAAGGTGGAGCGAGACCCTCCCCAGCATCACCGAGCCCCTTCCCGACACAGCTCCTGCTGTGACAGCAAAGGGCTGCACCTTCTCCCTCCAAGAAGCGTCTGGGGACAGGATTTCTCCCCAGGAAACGTGCCTCTGTCATCCTGCCTCCTCATCCTCCCCGGGGAGCCCCAGGGAGCAGCCCCAGCTCTGGAGAACCCCCCATTCCCAGCCAGCCTCGTCCATGGAAGTTGTTTCCCCCTTTTCCCACAGCTGGGAGCAAATCCAAGCTGTGCTGTCCGGGAAGTTCTCCCCCAAAACTGCTCGGGAGAGAGCAGAGCCGCCTCCCTGCCCCTCACAGCGCTGCTGCCCGGTTCTCCCTCTCCTCTGGAAGCAGCTCAGCGCCGCTCGCTCCCGGCCGTATGCTGCCAGAGGTTAGGGATAGAACCCAAATATAAACCCGGCACTTAATGCCCAAATTTCCTTCCCAGCCCGCCCATCCCGCTGCTTCCCCTCTGCCGCTGCCCTTCTCCCTCACCCACCTCTCTCTGTGAGGACCGTGCCGAGGAGCCGGATCCCTCAGCCGGAGCTCCCAGCCCGCTGGGATCCGCCGGGAATGTGCCGCTCAAGGATGCTCGGCTGTCCCTAAGATCCTTTAGGAACGCGTGGCCTCGGCAGGGATCACAATCTCCCCGCGGCTCGGGAGTTACTGGGCTGCTCTATTTCCATGCGTGCGGGGGATTAAAGCCCGCCGGGCTAAAAGGAAGGGCTGAACATATTTATACCGAAGCTTTAGGAGCCGTGGAACGGCGCACACACACACCACACACTCACACCACACACACACACACAGCAGCACCAGCTGATAGCGGGCTCTGGCACTGCCACTGCGGCGATTTGGGACAAATCCCAGGATTGTCTGCCCGTGCTCCAGTTTAGAGCGAGCGCCGATGCGGGGCTTTGCCTAGAGGTGGCAGTGAGCCTTCGCTCTTCCCTTTTCCCCAGCCCCCGGCACAGGCTGGGGAGTCCCGGAGCTCTGGCGGGCTGGGAAAGGGTTGATGTGACTGTCACAGGCACAGGTGGCACCGCTGTCCCCTCCGGAACCTTTGGTGGGCTCGGGGGATTCTCTGGCACCGTCCCCTCTGCGCCGGGCAAAGGTTGGGCGT
The DNA here is from genome assembly GCA_024734555.1 of Trochalopteron elliotii. Lineage (NCBI taxonomy): Eukaryota > Metazoa > Chordata > Aves > Passeriformes > Leiothrichidae > Trochalopteron > Trochalopteron elliotii. The sequence continues at coordinate 93,133 of JANPWX010000101.1, read as the reverse complement.
TCATCGAAGCCAGGCTTGGAGCAAACCCGGGGTTTGATCAAATCCTTCAGACCTGGGAGGTCACGGCCAGGGCAGCTCGCTTTTAAAACATCCCCGGGCCAGCTCCCGGCTCCTCTCTCCCCACAACATTTTAGGGGAAAACTCTTTGCCCCTCACCACTTCCAGAAGCTGTCACAGCCCTCAGTGACCAGGCAGAGCTGTGACAACGTGAAATATCCCAGCACAATCCCCAATATCCAACAAGACACCTGGAAACCCCACCAAAAGCCACATTTATGTCCCAAATTTCTAGGCTGGGACATAAAAGTGGCTTTTATGCCACCGCCCTGAGGGGTCAGAGTTGGGAAACGCTGCTGGAAAGGTTCCTTGGGAGCTCCTCTCCTCCTCCTCCTCGGGCACGAGGTGGGTGATGAAGGGTGATCTCTCTCTCTCACACGTGGGCACACACGCACGCAGCAAATCTAATAAAAAGATATTAGTCCGAGAGAATTTGGCTCCTGGCATTCAACTATCTCGAGCTTCATACAGACACCAAAGAAATGAGATTATGGGAGCACACAAACAAGAAATTCCAGGGGGATGAATTCATGTTTCATCGCTGTTACAGGGGATGGAAGGATCTGTCTGTCTTCCCTTGCATTTCTTTTTAAATTCTGCTTCAAAATACGAACCCCCTCCCTTCAAAAGTCACATTTCCTCCAGCCCCGAGCCCTGCCACCTTCCCCATCAAAATCCAAATTGCTTCATTATCATTTTAAGGGCGCGTTCAAAGTTCAAGGACTTCTTGTAAATCCGGGGTGTAATTTAGATGAAAAAAAAAAGCCCTGCTTTAAAACCTCTCTTGGCAGCCTGAAAAGGGGCTCGAGTCACTCCTGGGTTATTCAGATGCAAACCCTGTTTTGAAGCACAAGTGTCTGAGCTGAGCCATCCCCAGCAGCTGGAGGTTCGGGGGCAGATGCTTCGCAGCAGCAGCAGAGCTCCACGACTCCACTGGAATCAGCGGAATCGAGATCATTAAAGCCAGCTAAAACCAGCCAGTTCCCAGGATTTCGTGCCATCTGAGTCCCTATTTCCAGCCTGTTCCTTTCCAGTGGGATCAGCCCTCCCCCCAAACGGCACCTTTGAACCTTCAGATCAATTCTTGGAATAATTGCAAATCGGGAAAATCAGCTTCGTGTCAACCCTAAGCAGTAAATTTCGAGGTTTAAATTGTTTGTTTGTTGTTTTTTTTTTCAATGGAGTGACACATTTCTGAGGGCTGTAGGTTCAAGGCTCTTTTGAAAAGCCCCAAATCCTTAATCTGAAGTGAAAAGTTATCGCTGGAGCACCTTGGGGTGGGTGGTGACAAACACAGGAAAGGTCCCTGCGTCACCGGGGCCGTGGGTAAATAGGGCCGGGGAGGAGAGGGAGGGCTGGAGCAGCCTGACGAGCCTGATAAGCCAAATCTGCACAGCATTCACTGCAAAAAAACCGGCACAAAGCAAACCCAAAACCACAGAAACAGCTGCTGCCGAGTCCTTCATTTCTAAAGAGGAGCAAGGAGGAAAAAATAATACGATAAAAATAATCCGCGGCCAAGCAGCAAAGTCTCTCCGTGCTGCCCTGCAGGGAGGAGGCTCCAATCCCCTGCTACCCCCAGACCCACTCCAATAAACTGGGAATTTGGGCATCCCACGAGGAGGAGAGAGCAGTGAGAGTGGGGTTAGATGGGATTTTGGGGAGAAATTGTTCCCTGGGAGGATGGGGGTGGGCTGGGATGGAATTCCCAGGGAAATTGTGGCTGCCCCTGGATATCCCTGGAAGTGTCCAAGGTCAGGCTGGACATTGGGGTTTGGAGTGCCCTGAGATAGAGGAATGTGACCCTGACTGTGAGAATGAGATGAGCTTTAAGGTCCCTTCCCACCCAAACCATTCCATGATTCCATATCCCAGCTTCTTCTAGTCTGCAAAGAGCAAGGAGAAGGTGACCATGTGGAAGGCAAATCCCAGCTCCCAAATTAATCACAGCCAAGCCAAACACTAATTAAAAAAAAAAAAAAAAAAGCTCTGAGTGATGTTCTCCTCTAACTCAGCCCCGTCTGGCTGATCCCAAACAGCTGTCATGGATCTCTCCCAGCCCAAGTCCCAAAAAAAAGAGGGACAAACAAGAACTCAAGAGATGGAGCTGTCAGATTTCCCCCCTTTTCTTCCCCAAATCCCACAAAAAGCCTCTGCTCAGCCTTCCCACCGACTGAGGAGAAGTTTGCAGACGCTGTGCCAGGAATTTGGATTTATTCCTGGCACGGCTTTAATGGGATACTGAAACTTCTGGAATTTAACAGCTCCTTCTCAGCCCCAAAAATCACTTTGCTTTGAGCCAACAAGCCAACAAACCCCAGCCTGGCCAGGAGAGCTGAGCAGGAAGCCCCAAAAGCAGATTTGGACATGCCAGGCCCTAAATAAAACATAAAACTGAATATTGAGCTTTTTGGCTCCCTCCAGACACAGCCCAGTGATCCACCTGGGAGAAGTTTCCCACAGTCAAATCCTGCCCCATGGGCAGCCCCTGGGATTTCAGGCTCCTGGGAGCAGGACTGGTCCCAGTAAGGGGAGGGAACTGGGGCTCAGCAGCTCCCTGGGGTCACCAGTGCCCATCCCTGTGCAGGGTTGGAATCTCCAAGGACGCTGATGGAGATTTTTCCTGGAGTCAAAAACTCCCCTGACATCCCCTCGTGAGACCCCACAGGTGGATTTCAGCCCAAATTTTCACTTCCCTGGTTTTACCCCAGCCATTCCAGGCACCCTTTTTCCCACAGCTCCCAAACCCATCCTGTTTCTGAGGTCTCCCAGTGAATTTTGCTGGATTTCCTGGATGAGGCACAGGGATAAAACCCAGCTGGATGCTCCTTTAGGAAAGGGAGGCCAGAGGGATCCCCAAAAAGAAAAACAACCCCCCAAACCTTCCAGGGTTTTGGTGCTGCTGGAGAAGGGAAATTGTCCCTGTGTTTAAAATCTGGAGGATTTCCCCCCCTGGATCCATCCAGAGGATGATGGCAACTCCACCAAGGGTGGAATTGCTGCCCAGAAATCCCCAGAATTTTAGGGGGGGAATTAAAAGATGTTTTCATCCAGCCACAGAGGGAGAGGATTCCTGATCCCTGCAGGTGGTCAAGGCCAGGATTCCTGATCCCTGCAGGTGTCCAAGGCCAGACTGGGCAGGGATTGGAGCAATCAGGGATGGTGGAGGGTGGGTGGGGATGGGATGAGCTTCAAGGTCCCTCCCATCCCAAACCATTCCACAATTCCACGCTGGACACACCCAGATCCCAGCTGGATCCTGTCCAGTTTGCAGCAGGAGGTAAAATCCTGGGATTTCCTATCTCTCCATGCCAGGAAAACCTGCCAGGGGACCCACCTGTTTTGATTTCCAGGCTTTCCTTGTACCTCAGCACCTCCAGCTCTTTGGAATGGCTCATTCCAGAGAAAAGCAGGGGGATGAAGCCCCACAGGTTGGACAGACCCAGCCCCGCAATTTTTTCTGCACCAGTGTGGGATAATCAGGAACTGGAGGAGCTCAGGATACCGAGGAGAGCCAGCATTCAACCCACTGTTTTTTATTTTATTATTTTATTTTTAGCAATGTTATTTTCCCCTCCTCATCCCAGGGTGTTTTGCAGCAGGAGCAACTGATGGGCTGGAAAAAACCTGAGAGTTGGGAGCAGGAGGTGCCCATCCGTGCAGCCCGAGGGAGGGATTGGAGGCTCAAAGCACAGCAAACAGGAAAAACAACCTCACAAAGAACCAGGCCACCTTGGACCAGCAAAGCACTGCCCCATGAAAGGCTGGAAAATAACCAATTCCTCCCCAATTCCCATCTGAAAAATGGGAAACAAAGGCACAGAAAGGATCAGGGTCAGCCACCAGGTTTGCAGTACCCCCAGGGCCAAACTTCAAAGGGAAAATAAAAATATCCAAGGTTTTTTTTGTTGCTTTGTTTGGTTGTTTTTTGGTTTTTTTGTTTTGTTTTGTTTTGTTTTGGTTTGGTTTGGTTTGGGTTTTTTTGTTTTTTGTTTTTCTCACCTGCCTGTTGGATGAGAGACAGAGGCCAGGGGTTTCACAGGATCACCAGGAATTCCTGGAGCAGGGGAAGGCTGGAGGAAAACTCTCATCCCAATGGAGCAGCCACAGGCAGAGGGACCCATGTGGGGCCTGGCAAACCAAAGGTTTGCCACCAAGACAGAAAAAAACAGAGTGAGAAAGAGCAGGAAGGAAAGAAACAAACCCTGCACATGACCAGGATCAAGCCAGAAAAGAGCTGAGACAAAACCCTGGATATCTCCCTGCTGCTTGGGCTGCCTGGAGCATTCCCGACCCCTCTCTGCCCCCTAGGGAGGCTTCTCATCCCAGGGTGGAAAGAGAAAAATTTGGGAAGTGTGGGGACAGCCAAAGGGGGAAGAAGGGAAGGATGTGGGAATGGCAGAGACTGGGATTGCACTGGTGCAGTGCTGGGACTGTATTGGGAGTGTGGGAGAGCTGCAGCCACTGGGAGCCCAACACAGCAGGGACCTGGAGCTGCTGGAGAGAGTCCAGAGGAGGCCACAGAGATGCTCCCAGGGCTGGAGCCCCTCTGGAGCCAGGCTGGGAGAGCTGGGGGTGCTCACCTGGAGAGGAGAAGGCTCCAGGGAGAGCTCAGAGCCCCTGCCAGGGCCTAAAGGGGCTCCAGGAGAGCTGGAGAGGGACTGGGGACAAGGGATGGAGGGACAGGACACAGGGAATGGATTCCCAGTGCCAGAGGGCAGGGATGGATGGGATATTGGGCAGGAATTGTTCCCTGGGAGGGTGGGCAGGCCCATCCTACACCATTCCAAGAGGGAATGATGGAAATAATGCAGCTTCCTGAACAACTGGAGTGGAGGGGAAGGAGCTGCTCCTCGGAGCTCGTTTGGGATAAATTCAGGACAGATTTTTCCATGGATACCATTGTGCTGTGCCTGTGGCTGAGACACCACGGCCAGGGCAGAGGGGAGAAAGAGGCTGGAGAGGAGGAAGATGTTGGCTGGAGGAATATTTTGTCCTTCCAAATGCCCAAAATTCAGTGGAGAAAGGTGTGGCCAAGGGGGAATGAGACAGGACAAGGGGAATGGCTTTAAACTGCCAGAGGGCAGAGTTAAATGGGATATTGGGCAGGAATTGTTCCCTGGGAGGGTGGGCAAGCCCTGGCACAGGGTGCCCAGAGCAGCTGTGGCTGCCCCTGGATTCCTGGCAGTGCCCAAGGCCAGGCTGGACACTGGGGCTTGGAGCAGCCTGGGACAGTGGGAGGTGTCCCTGCCCAGGGCAGGGGTGGGATGGGATTTAAGGACCTGATGATCTTTGAGCTGACCCCAATCCCTGCCAGGAGTTTTCACCTGAACCCCACAGCTTGCCCAGACCAGGGGTCCCATTCTGCCCTGGCTTCACCCCGATGCCAAAAGTGTCCCGGGGCTGAACCAGGACAGGACTGGAGCTGCCCCAGCCCAGGGGGATGATCACACATCAGGAATCTGCTCATCTCCCCCAAGTCAGAGCCCCCCGCACTCCGGACCCCTCTCGGTGTAATTCCACACTCCCACACAGAAATCCCCGCCTCTCCAGAGCCTGTTTTCCCCTCACAGCCCATTTCCCCGCTTCCCCTTCCCTCCCCGGCACCCTGCTGCTCCCTAAAGGAGTCTCCCCCGCCTTCTCCAGATTTCGGAGCGATAACACAACCTCCGAGGGGTTTTTTCTTGCTCTCAGGGTCCTACCAACGCCCTGCAGGGAGGCCGGGGCAGCTCCCCTGAGCCACGAGAAGCAAAGAACCAGAGCTCTTCCAACCTTCCCTGCAACCCAGAGAGAGAGAGAGAGAGAGAGAGGAGTCTGAACCGGGCTCCCCCTCCTCTTTTTCTTTCTCTCTCTTTATTTTTCCTTCTTCCCCCCACCCCTCCTCTCCCCGATCTCTTATTCCCAGTGGCCGAGAACATTTAGTCTGGCCGGGAAAAGGAAATCTCATTACAGAATTATGGTTCATTTAGCAGGTCCCACTGGAAGCCCTGCAATAACCACTGCCTTCCTAACAGGATTAGCCAGTGTCTGAACCTCCCGCTCGCCCTGCAGGCACCTCCCTGCCCGAAAATCCCCAAAAAACCCCAGAAACGCCCCCAAAAAAACCCAGAAAATCCCAAAACAGCCACGGAGAACTGTGATTCAGGTGGAGGCAGGGAAGGGAAGATTGAAGGGAGCTGCAGGTGGAGAATTTGTTGGTGTGAAGGTGGGCACTGCCAGCAGAGGTTTGAACAGGTTATCCCAGGGTTGGTTATCCCAGAGTTATCCCAGAATTATCCCAGAGTTAACCCAGGGTTGGTTATTCCAGGGTTAGTTATCCCAGAATTATCCCAGAGTTATCCCAGGGTTATCCCAGAGTTATCCTAGGGTTATCCCAGAGTAATCCCAGGGTTGGTTATTCCAGGGTTAGTTATCCCAGAGTTATCCCAGAATTATCCCAGAATTATCCCAGGGTTATCTCAGCTTCTCCACCTGCAAATCCCCCTTTTCTTTGCTGTCTTGGCCTGTCCCAACCTGTCCACCCTCCCCCAGTGGTGGAAACTGGGGATTTTAATGTTGGAAACACTAGGAACACCCTGGATTACACAAATCCTGCTTGGCATTCCCCAAACAGGGTCCAGGTGCTCCTGGAAGCTGCTGGAGCTTCTCCTGGAATCAGCATTGGAGCCCTCACAGTTTTTGGCTGGAAATTCCTGGGCTATGCTCTTGTTAAGAGGGTGGGGAAATGTAATCCAGAGGAGGTGAAGAAAAAAGCCAAATTTATGTGGGGCCAGCAGAACATCCCAGAGCAGGCTGAAATGTCTCTGCTCGTCCCATCCCTGCCTCCACTTAGAAGAAGAAAAAGGGGGTTAAAGAGCAACAAATTGGGTGTAGAATGTATAAAACCACCCCTGCTCTGGGTTTCCCTGCTCTCTGCACCATCCCTCTCTCCTCTCTTCCCACAATTTTCACTCCAGGCTGGTGGGGCCAAGCCCAGGAGATGCCCAGGGCACCATGAGCACACCTGGAGGGGACACAGGGACAGCAGGGACATCAGGCTGAGGTGGCACATCCAGCTCAGCCTGGAGCTGGCTCCGTGCTCAGCCCTGGGCAGGGAGGCAGCAGCAGGAACAGGGAAAATATTCTGCCTCCAACAGCTGCTGGAAGTGTCTGAGCAGCAGCAGCCTGCAGGTGTTCCCTGGGAAAGGAGGAGCAGGATTTGCCTGGATTGCCTCCCCTCAGAGCAGGGAGAGGTTCAAGGAGGAGAGGTTTTAAGGTTCAGAAGGAATGGGAATGGACCTATTAAAATTTTGTTATTAAGATTTTTTAATTTTTAAAAAATATATTTATTTATTAAGACAATTTTTTTGACCAAGTTTGCCAAGACTGGGCTCTCATCACTGCCTTACTCCCATCATAACCCTCCTCATCCTCACTCCTTCACTCCCCTGCTGACTACCCCAATTCTCCTGGAAAACAGGGAATTATTTCCTCACCCCTCTGTCTGTGAGAGTCCCAGGAAAGCCAAGCCCTGTGGGCTCACTGGCTCTGGGAGTTCCCTTTGTGGGGACCCTCCACGGAGCAGCCTCTGCACTGGGGGTGACACATTTAGGGACACAGGGATCCTTCCCAAATATCCACATCCTATCCCAAAGCACTCCCCACGGCAGGACCCACTCTGTCAGGGCAGAAAATAAACCACATCATTAATGTATTAATGCAAATACCATCATTAATGCACACATCACTTGAAAACTGTGACTGTGTTCAAGGATTGCCAGCGACTGCAAAAATGCATCCAAAGTGATTTTGGAAGAAGTTCCCATCCCTTAAATCTGCCTTGGGATAATCCTTCAGCACACACAGAGTGTGATCTAACTAATAATAATAATAATAATAATAATAATAATAATAATAATAATAATAATAATATAAAGTGTGTGCTCAGCAAAGGGGGGTCATACTTCCAGGGTGGACCATCCTCTGGGATGGAGGGGGTTGTTAATTACAATTAGGTTCAAATTGACCCAAATTCATCCCTGCAGAGTTCAGCCCTCATGTGAGAGCTGCTCTGAGGATTCTCAGCTCCAAAGTCCCAGCAAATTCCCCTCCCTGCAGGGATTTCAGAGCCTGGCCTGGTGTCCCCCCTCTGCTCCCCCTCAGGGTGTTCCAGGCTGCAGGCTGTGTTTGTAGGGAATCATCATGGAATGGATTTTGGGGATGCCAAGCCCGTTCCATCCAGGCAGCAGCAACTCTATTCTCCCCTGGAATCTCTGCACCATTAAAACTTCTGCTAAAATGTGAATTTATTGCCCGGTTTTCCCCCATTTTCCCAGGGCAGAGCCCACCCCAGCCAGGCCCCCTGGAGCTCCCTGAGCACCCTGGCCATGGATCCCACACTGGGTGGGAGCCCTGGGAGGAGCTGGACCCCCCTAAGCCCCGGAGCTGGTGAGGTTTGCTCCCACCTTTGATGCTCTGAACGAGCTGGGGATGGCTGAGACACATCATTAGCAGGAAATAAAAGGCCTGGGCGGGTTGTTTTTTCCTCCCAGGGATGAGCTCTGCAGCTCCCACGCTGTTCCAGCAGAGGTTTTCCAGCTTTAACGAGACTCTGTCCGGAGCTGCAGGGATGTGGTGGCTGTGTGGGCAGGGGTCAGTGCTGGGGGCAGCAGCAGGAGGGGTTTGTGCCCAGGGGGTCCCTGTGAAGGCAGCAGGATCTCAGGGATCAGCACCACCAGCCCCGAGGGCAAAGCCTGGGGTGAACGTTGTGGGAAGAGAGGAGGGAGGGAGGATGCAGAGAGCAGGGAAAATTTTCCTCATGGTCACTCTGGAGCTCAGCTTGCAGCATCTCCTGAAGACCAGAACTGAGGCCAAAAGGCGTTTCTGGAGCTAATAGGAGCACAGGGGTTGGGATTGTCCTGCCAGGAGGGTGCAAATCCCTGCTCCAGACCTTCCAGCACAGGTGGATCCTCTGTGGAGAGGGGAGGACAACAAGCCCAGTCCAGCAGCAAGAATGGGCAGGGAGGGGCAGCCTCCTGAGCCCTGAGCCCTGCCACAGCTCCAGGACAAAGACCTCATTCCCTCAGGACAGAAATCCCTATTGTACCCCTCACCTTGGCTTTGGGGAGGGTTTTATCCCCTTTTCCCTGAGCTGGCACAGAGCTGTGAGTGCCCTGAGCACCATTCCCAGCACTGCTCCACTGACAGGGCAGGAACATCACTGGGAGAACTGGGAATGTGCAAATCCCACCTTCCAGCAGGGCACAACACCCGTGGAGGAGGGAGAGGGGCACACAGGGCTGGCAGCAAGGCCCTGGTGACCAAAGTGTCCCTGCAGCTTCCCCCACACCCCTTTCCTTTCCCATTTCCCCTCTCTCCCTGTTTGTTTATTTGGCCATCCAAGCTTGCAGCAGCAGCAGCAGCACCGGGGTCTGGCAGCCCAAAACTTCCCCTGGGGAAGAAGTTCTGGCATCCAGTGGCCAAGTCAGGAGACTCTGGAAAGTTGCTCCGAGCCTGTCTCATCTCAGGGCTTGACATATCAACTGCTGTCCATTTCCCTTCCCAAGGAAATCTGATTTGTTTCCAAAGTTTATAGTTTCAGTGACCTAATCCCAGCATAGTTGTTCCTGTTTGCCTTTAATTTACTGCCACGGCTCGTATTAATTGATGGATTGCAGAGGGTTTTAGCCCAGCTAATTGTTTTAGGAGCAGAAAAAACAGGAGAAAGAGAGGGAGATGTGAGGTCCCTTAGTGGATTAAGGAGGGATTCAGAGGGGGAAGCAGCAGCCACCGGGAAAAAACTCCAAACAGGAGCAACTCTCTGGAGAGGTGGAGGCTCTGCAGTGCTCCCTGCAGCCAGAAATAACTTCCCTGGGATGACCTTGGAGTGGGAGAGGAGGACTGGGGTGGTTCCTGTGCTTCAACCCTCTGGTGCTGCCCTCACCTGAGCTGCTCCTGTCCCTGGGTGATGCTGGGGAGCTCGCTGGGCCCAGGGAAGAGGGGAAGGGATGATCCAGAGGAGCACAGGGAACCCAGCAGGGATGACCCAGGAAAGCTCTGAAGAGGTGATGGAGCAAATCCTCCCAAGAGGATCCCATCCATGGTGGATATGGGAGTCACTGGGAGCTGCCAGCAGGGATTGATCAGGTGTAAATCGTGGCCAGTGGCCCTGATCTCTTCCCAGGAGAGGGCACAGGCTCTGTGGATCAGGAGCAGGAGGCCTGGCTTTAGCAAGGCCTTGGACAGGGCTGTAGTATCAGAGAATGGAGTCATGGAAGGGTTTGGGCTGGAAAGGACCTTTAAATCCCATCCCATTCCTGCCCTGCCATGGGCAGGGACACCTTCCACCATCCCAGGCTGCTCCAAGCCCTGTCCAGCCTGGCCTTGGGCACTGCCAGGGATCCAGGGGCAGCCACATCTCATCACCCTCATCCTAAAAAACACCTTCCTTGTATCTCATCCAAACCAACTCTAGCCCAGTTTAAAACTGGGAGTTCTGAGCTGGGTCCAGTGCCATGGAATCCCAGGACAAGGGAGGATTGGGGATCTCCTCTGCCCTCCCTCATTTCCTTGCCCCCCAGCCCTCCTCCATCTCCCCCAGGAGAACCAAAGCAGAGGCAAAACCTCTTCAAGCAGCAGAGAATCCTTTTGGAGATGGGGGTGCAAGGAGGGGACACCCCCAGAGGAAATCCCAGGAGTCCCCAGTGCCCTCTGAACTGCAGCATCACCAAAGCATTAAAGTTCTCCAGGCAAGGAACACTCTCCTGGTTGTTTCCCTGGCCAAACCCCCCCTTCTCCATAAATCAGCCCAGGCTCTTTCAGCACGGCTCTTGCAGAGAGGTTGATTTATTCAGGAGCAACACAGGGAGTTTCCAGATTCACACTAATTGCTCTCCCAAATTACTTAATAGTTGAAATTGCAGTCCTCTCTTTGGAAATCATCTCAGACAGCTCAATAAAAAACTATCAGCGGAGAGACAACTGCAAATTGATAAAGTCTTTGAGACGAGGGTAATATCATTGTTGTCTGGCAAATTTATTCATCTGAAACCCAAACGAGGAGGATAAACAGCCTGGCTCGGTGAGGAAGACACCGCCTGCCACCGAGTTGCTCAATTTTTCTCTTCCAGAGCTGCTCTGATTACTCGGGGAGAGAAGAGGCAGCGCTGCTGAAACCAGGCAGCCACTGCAACGCCTGCCAATAAATCCCTCCAACCTTCCCCTCGCCGAGGAGAAACAGAATTTGAAAGAAGTGTAATAATAATTAGAATAATAACAACACGAGCGCTTGTGCCGGCGCTGGCGGGAGGCAGGGCTGCTGCTCCCCTCGGTGGGGGGATGGATTCGGGAGCTGGCTGGTGGCCACACAGCTCCCGCTGCGTTGAAATTGTCACCCAGGAGGGAAGGGGAAAACTTGTTTCATTTTGGCCGGTTCCCAATTTCCCGGACACTCCGGGGGCGGGAGGTGCGGCGAGGGGAGGGGAGGGAGGGCAGAGGGGAGAGCCGGAGGTGTGGGGGGCTCCTGGTGGGGCTCAGCCCCATCGAGGGGCAGCACCGAGCGAGTGGGTGCTAAAGAAGGGCCGAGGGGATCTGGGGGGGATGCTGAGCAGGACGGGCACGCTGGGAACGTCAGCAGTGCCAGGTTTTGGGGCTCTCCTGTTTGGGGAGCATCACCTCTGCCCTGCGAGGTTTTGGGGTTCTCCTGTTTTGGGATCATCTCCTCTGCCAGGCCAGGTTTTGGGGCTCCCCCCTTTTGGATCATCCCTGCCATGTGAGATTTTGGGGCTTTTCCTGTTTTTGACATCATCACCTCTGCCCTGTGAGGTTTTGGAGTTCTCCTGTTTTGGGAGCATCAACTCTGCCTTATGAGGTTTTGGGCCTCCCCCATTTTGGGAGCATCTCCTCTGCCCTGCAACATTTTGGGGCTCCCCTGTTTTTGGGCGCATCACCTCTGCCCTGCGAGGTTTAGGGGCTCTCCTGTTTTGGGGGGCATCACCCCTGCTGTGCAGGGTTTTGGGGCTCTCCCGGTTTGGGATCATCTCCTCTACTATGCCAGGTTTTGGGGCTCTCCTGGTTTGGGATCATCTCCTCTGCCAAGCGAGGTTTGGGGGCTCTCCCGTTTTGGGAACATCCCTGCCGCGTGATTTTGGGGCAGTCTGGTGTCCAGGAGGGCCCTCAGCCCCAGGCAGCCCATCCCGGGGTGACCCCACGTGCTGACAGTGACCCCCGTGTCGCACCCAGCCCATGGTACAGCCCCCTGCTCTCTCGGGGGCCAAAAAGGCAGCTCTTTTCTCCTGGTTTTGAATCCATTTCTGGAAGGTTTGGCGGGAGGGGGATGGGGGAACACTGTCGTTGTCACCACTGACTGACGGGCAGTGCTTCAGACCCACAAACTTCCTCCCCTCCCGTCCCCAGCTCAGGGCATCGCACCAGGAGCAGCGACGAGAAACTCCTCGGCGGGTTTAAATGCAAAATACTCAAAGGAGAGGCCCCAAACCCCCCCAGTTTTTCCCCAGAGAGCAGCGTGGCGGCGAGGGGGTTACGAGAAGCCGCTGCCCAGCACGGTGCCAGCAGCAGCCACAGGGATCTGAGCGCCAGCCCGGCCCGTGGCTGCCATCTGCTCCTGGCACCTCGTGTCACTGCCGGAGCCCGACAGCGCCCGCGAGCGGGGGGAAACAATCCCAAAACAATCCCAAAGCCCAGGCAGCCCCAAAGCAGCCCCAGCCTCGGCCGGGGGAAGCAGGACAGGAATCGGGGAGATGCCACAGCAGCCGCGACACGGCCGGGCGGGGGACACGCAGTGACACGTCCAAGCTGCTGGAGCCCTCCGGGGTGTTTGAAGAGCTGGGAAAGCCCCACAGCCAGGGCCGTGCCCCCCGTCCCTTGTGGGGTGGCCGGGGACAGGCAGACAGCGGGAGGGTGACGAGGAGGAGGCTGTGGGGGTCCCCAGGAGGCTTCTCCTCACTTCTGGCACCCAAGGGTGCCCCAAGAGCAACAATTCCCGGCAGAAACCCCAGCGCTGAGCGGTGCCCCCAGGCCCTGCGGGAGCTGCAGGGGGAGCAGGGAGGTGACAGGGCCACCTTAAAGGGCACTCACGCGGCCACCCGCGGGGGCCACGGCTTTGATGCCACCCCAGGAGCGGGGAAGAGCAGCTCGGAGATCCATCCCCATCCCCATCCCTCCGGGAAGGAGTCCAAGGCAGCCGGCCTTGGCAGAGCAGGCAATTCAAGCGAGGAGCGGGTGAGCGGCGGCAGAGCCACGTCCGGGTGACCTCGGAGCCGCGGGGGACAGCGGCCGCGTTCCCTGACCCCCACCCCCCCCCCCCCCCCCCCCCCCGGGGCTCGCGGAGAAAGAAAAACCCTTTAAAAAATAAATAAAAAGAAGTCTCATTCATCATTCAGCCTCTGTTTGTTTTCTGCACTCCGCTAAGCTCAAACAAGCAAAACAGATTAGCTGGGCTCATTTGTTTCCTACTTAATTACACCTCTTCGGTGCTGATGTAATATTTCAAGATTTGGGTTGCTAAGGCTGAAAATCCACCTGCCCCACTCCCACACCCACCTTGGCTTTTCATTCCCACCGTGAAAAAGCCCAGATGGGGATTTTTTTTTTTCCAAAAAAACTCCTCTAATTATTGAGGAATTCAAGGCTCTGAATGCAGAAGCTGCCAGCGAGCGCTCAGGTTGTCAGAAGCAGATGGACGCCAGCTCCAGCTTTTGATGACAGGCTCGGAACCCCTCCCCAAAGAAACAGGGAGAAGGGGGGGAAGGACCCCGCATCTGCAGCAGCACACGGCCGCGGATAACTTTAGTCATTCCCCCCTCCCTCTCCAGCATCGCTTTGGCATCAACAGGACTTCCCAGGAAGCCGGAGCAGCTGCGGTGCCGACGCAGTTTGCAGGATGAGCTCCACGCTGGAGGAAGGAGCGCACGCCTCCCCGCAGGAGCTGCTTCCCTTCCCTTTCCCCTTCCCTTAGGATGATTTCCCTTCTCCCTTCCCCACAGCCGCACCCCGCGGTGCCCCGAAATCTGCTGCGCTTCACCCGCGGCAGAGCACGGCCCTGGCAGCCCGTGCACGGAGGAGAAGCTGAGGGTGCTCTAGGTGGAGAAAGGAGCACCTGGGAGGAGTTTGTAAGGCTGGTAGTGCCTAAAAGGGTCCCGCAGAGCCCCCAGCATCCCCAAAGTGTGTCCAAGGCCAGGAACAAGTGGAGCCGACAGCCGGAGGGAGATCATGATCCCCCTGTGATTCCCAGCAGGAATCTGGACAGATTCCCCTACGATCCCATCCCGAACAAACCACTCCTGGAAAACTGCAACTCCCGGTGCCAACCAAAGCCATTCCCACCCTGCGGGCCGCGCGGAGCCTCCCCGAGCCACCTCCCCGGAGTGTCCCCGGCGTCCCCAGCCTTACTTGTGTCCGGAGGGAGCCGCGGAGAGACCCCCAGGCACCGCGCCCCTCTCCCCCCGCCCCGGGCTCCGGGTCCCGAAAGGAAAAGAGCGAACAAAAGGCACACACCGAGGCCATGGCTCGTCCCGAGGCAGGGGCTGGCCGGAGCCGGGGAAGGAGGCGCTGGGCAGCGGCAGGAAAAGGGCTCAGCCGGCGCTGGAGCTGCGGGAGGGCTGCGTGAGCCGTGCCCAGCCGGCTGCGCCGTCCCCACCGCTTTTCCCACGGTGGCATTGGCCCTCAGCGGCTCCAGCGCTGTCCTTGTCCCCTCGCCAGCTCATGCCCCAGACCCACCGTGCTCATCACTCCAGGCGGGACATCATCCCCTGTGGCTCGCCAGGGCTGGGGGAAATCGCTGGTGGTTCTGGGATGAGCGGAATGCCCGCGGGGCACCAGGCGCCTGGAAGCGGCCGCGGCCCCCGCAGGAGTTGGGTTATTCAGTAACTTTTAATCTCTCCCGGCTGGAAGCTGTACCACGCCTGCCTGAGCTCGGCTTTCAGCTGATTTTCGGGTGTTTAGGGCGGCTCTGTTTCCCCGGGTGGGGTTGGCAAGGAGGGCGAGACTGGGAGAAGCTCCGGGATTGAGTTCTAAACATCCAACTCGTGGGAAAAGCGGGAAGAGCCCAACAGCCCCTCAGGGCCCCCTTCACTGCCCCAAAATGATTTCCCAAAAGTGCAGAGCCGGGAAAAGGGCGTTTCCACCCCACAGCCCGGCCAAGTACGGCTCTGTCTGCCCTAAACCAAAGGAATTTTATCCATCTGTAAGGGAAGGTTGAATTTTTAACCCGCTCCCAGAGGGGCAGGCAAGGAGCTCCTGTCCTTGGCGGCAGTGGGGTTTTGTTTGAGGTTGATCAGGAGATAAGGGAGCTCTCCGCGTTTGGAAGGGTTTTCCATTGATTTTTCTCAGCTCCAAAGGGAGGGAGGGAGAGCCGAAAGGCACATCCAGGCTCCTCAGCACAACCTCAGCCCCTGTGTGCAGCAAAGTCAGGCGTGCCTGGACAATTAGGAGTCATCCAAGGGCTGCTGAATTAATTAAAGGAGTCTTTGGAGATTAAATCATCTCCAGGACCTGTTGTTCCTGTCCCCTCCAGCTGTCCCACCCAGCAGGACGACCTGCACCTCAGTTCAATGTCAGGTTCTTCTCCAAAGGCCCTGAACGTGCCCACAAACAATTTACTTCTTTAAACTGAAGAGATTTTAACCCCTGAGCAGGGAGAAATGAGCTTGACCCGCCCACTGCACCAACACGGACATGGTTCTCTTGCCCCAAAGCCTCCGTTTAACTCTGAGGAGCCAAACAAAATAAAAATAAAATAAAATAAAAATAGTTTTTGATGTCGGATCGTTGCTGTCAACACCTCCAGAGCAGGTCCTGCCACACCTCACAGGATCCTTCCCATCCTGAGGTGTCTCGGATACAGCTCCTGAGGGCTGGAGCCCTGCGTGCCCTCACTCCAAACTCCACTTTTATCCATCTAGGAGCCATTGAATCCAGCATTTCCCATTCCCAAAACCAGAACCTATCCCTGCTGCTCTGTCCCAGGGCCATTTAACCAACAAATCTCCACGGGAAGGATTTTTGAGCAGCCACCTCCTAGCAGAGGCATCGGGGCAGTTCAGTGGCTCTGAGTTGTGGCTTCTGAATCCCAGATTCCCAGGATCCATCCCCACATACCAACCAGATCCATGGAAATAAGGAGGGAGCAGTAGGAAAAGGGGCTGTGACTGATGGACAGGACATTTTTTCGTTTTTACAGTTGAATTTATGAGGGGCTTGTACATCTCCAGCAGCACTGGGGGAGGCTGTGGGTGGATGGATGGAGGGATGGATGGAGGGATGGATGGAGGGATGGATGCCCTGGAGCTGCAGCCAGGCAGGAACAGGCAGCATCCACCAGGGAAATCACCATTTTTGCAGCTTCCCAAACATTGGAAAGCAAACCCTCTGCCTCTCCCACCTTATTCCCTTGACAAGGGTAATAGATCCACAACAATTCCCAGCTCCCTTTAGGAGCACAGCACAACCTTCCCAGCCACTCCTTCCCCCAAATTCCCCTCACAACAGGCACCCCAGAGCCATAATTTCATCCAACAGCATTCCAAACCCCTGGATCCAGCCCAGAGTATCCCCCCACTCTCAGCACAGCCCAGATCCTGCTCACCACTACACCCAGGGATGGCCACGGTGTTGTTTCCCAGGAAAACCAGCCCCGGGGTGCTCCGTGGGAGGCGTGGGAGCAGCTCTCAGGGCCAGGTGTGTTGTATTTAAGGTGTGGGATTGAGCAGGGATAATGAGGCAATCAATCCATTCTCCTTCGGTCTGTGCCCAGCCAAGCCCGGGGGCAGGACCTGGGGAAAGGAACTGGTGGTGTCCTGGAGCAAGGAATTCCCACAGCCAGAACCACGGAATTCTCACTGCCACAACCAAGAGATTCCCACTGCCAGAATCAGAGAATTCAAACTACCAGAACCAGATAATTCCCACTGCCAGAACCCAGCCCCATGGCCAGAACCCAGAGATTCCCACAGCCAGAACCAAGGAATTCTCACTGCCAAAACCAGATAATTCCCACAGCCAGAACGCAAGGAGTTCCCACAGCCAGAGAACCCAAGGAATTCCCACTGCCAGAACCACAGAATTCCCACTGTCAGAACCAGGGAATTCAAACTACCAGAACCAAGGAATTCTCACTGCCAGAACCAAGGAATTCCCAGTCCCAGAGAGAAGCAATTCCCACTGCCAGAACTCAAGGAGTTCCCACTGCCAGAAACCAAGGAATTCCCACTTCCAGAGCCACGGAATTCTCACTTCCAGAACCAGAGAATTCCCACTGCCAAAACCAGGGAATTTAAACTTCTAGAACCAGATCATTTCCCACTGCCAAACCCAGGCAATTCCCACTGCCAGAACCAAGAGATTCCCACACACAGAACCAGGTACTTCCCACTGCCAGAACCCAAGGAATTCCAACTGCCAGAACCCAAGGAATTCCCACTGCCAAAACTCAAGGAATTCCCACTGCCAGAACTGCAGAATTCACACATCCAGAACCAGGCAATTCAAACTACCAAAACCAAAGAGTTCCCACTGTCAGAACCCAGCAATTCCCACTGCCAGAAACAAACAATTCCCACTGCCAGAACCTTTCCTTTCCTGTGGGAATACAGCTGGAGAGCCGAACTGGGAGCACTGCTCAGCTCATGACAGAAATGGACATGTTGGCATTAGTAGGCTGCAAGCCTTGGCAATGAAAGCAGAAGTTTGAGAAAGGGATGTAAGAGACAGCGATGTGCTTGGTACGATACGTGCTCAGCAAGTAGAACTTAGATAAGACAGCTCATACCTGTGTTAGTTAGTACGAGGCATGACTTCAGCAAGGTACTTGGCAATATTACTTGTTATATAATGAAAAGGTATATAAGCTCAGCTAGGTGTATCAATAAACAGCTTCATGCATGCAACCCATGGAGTCCATGTGTCTTTGTCAATCGTTGTCACCTTCCCAGCTCTCCAGAGCCTCCCTGCATCCCTGTGGAGATCCCTGATGTGCAGCTGCCATTGCAGAGCCATTCCCACCCTGCAGAGCTGAGCTTTAGCTGCTCCCAAAGCATGGATGCACTGCTGGAAATGCAAAACCAGCTGGGAAACAGCCAAATGGTTTGGGGTTTGGGGGCTCAGGGGCTGATCTTTGTGTGGGTGGGATAATTCCAGCAGCAAATCCCCCGTGGAAGGGGTGAGCAAGGAACCATCCCCATGCAGGGAGCTGGAAGGGGGGATGAATGGAGAAAGCAGCTGGGAATGGGAGTTAAAGGAGGTTAAATCCCAAAAAAGAGCTTGGCCATGCAGAGGAAGGACCCATCACGCCGAGCATCATCACCCATGGGATTTACAGAACCAAAAATATCCAAAACCCAATCCAGGGACATCAATCCTGATGTCCATGAGCTCAGGGGTGGCTACCCTCTCCTGCATCCCCCAGCCACGGGGCAGCAGCCAAGGCCACTGTGGGTGCAGTGTCACCAGACACCCCCAAGGGCCACTGCAGCCAGCAAAACAACCTCTGGGAAAACCTCTGGACAAAAATAGGTATTCCTGGAGCGAGATTTTCCTTCCTGAATCCTGCTGTGAGCTCCCAGCACTGCAGCATGGCTGGAGGGAATTTGGTACACAAGGAGCTTGGGAAAAAATGGACAAAATGGTTTCCAGTCCCTCCCTGCAGCATCCCAGAGCTCCCAGACTGCAATCCCACATGGAATCACACTCTGCCAGGCTCTGGTCTGCTCCAGCTGCCAGCCCAGATCCCTGGATGGGGATGGCTCCTTGCTCACCCCTTCCACGGGGGATTTGCTGCTGGAATTATCCCACCCACACAAAGATCAGCCCCTGAGCCCCCAAACCCCAAACCATTTGGCTGTTTCCCAGCTGGTTTTGCATTTCCAGCAGTGCATCCATGCTTTGGGAGCAGCTAAAGCTCAGCTCTGCAGGGTGGGAATGGCTCTGCAATGGCAGCTGCACATCAGGGATCTCCACAGGGATGCAGGGAGGCTCTGGAGAGCTGGGAATGGAAAGGTTCTGGCAGTGGGAATTGTTTGGTTCTGTCAGTAGGAATTGCTGGGTTCTGACAGTGGGAACTCTTTGGTTCTGGTAGTTTCAATTCCCTGGCTCTGGATGTGTGAATTCTGCAGTTCTGGCAGTGGGAATTCCTTGATTCTGGCAGTGGGAATTCCTTGGGTTCTGGCACTGGGAATTCCTTGGTTCTGGCAGTGGGAATTATCTGGGCTCTGTCAGTGGGAACTCTGGTTCTGGCGCTGGGAATTCCTTGGTTCTGGCAGTGGGAAATTGCTGGGTTCTGGCAGTGGGAATCTCTTGGTTCTGGCAGTGGGAAATTGCTGGGTTCTGGCAGTGGGAATCTCTTGGTTCTGGGGCTGGAAATTCTCTGGTTCTGGCAGTGGGAATCTCTCAGTTCTGGCAGTGGGAATTACCTAGTTCTGGTAGTTTGAATTCCCTGGTTCTGGCTGTGGGAATTCTGTGGTTCTGCCCCATGGCTGTGGGGCTGGAGGAGACTGGAGCTGAACTGTCCCCACAGCAGCTGGTGGCTGGGGAGGATGGAAGGATGGGCTGAAGGCTCATCCACAGTGCCTGGCACCTTCCAGGATGCTGGAATGTGTCTCTCCACCAGCTGGAAGAGGGACATGGAGCCCTGGGGTGCCCTGTGGTACCCCCACCCCATGGGTGTCCCTAGGATGGTGAGCACAGGGATTTCCTCAGGCTCTCCAGGACCTCCCAGGGATGTCTGGCACCCTGAGGTGCTGGGAAAGGTCACCCTCACCCTGGTGGGGCAATTCTCCTCTGGGACAACTTCTCCCCTCCGTGTGCCCAGGCACAAACCCTGAGTGTGGGAATATTTCCCTTCAGCACCACAGACCCTTCCCCACCCCACAGGGACCTCACAGCACACCCAGGGTCCCCTGACCCCCTCCCACCCCTCAATCCAGGCACAGAAACCACCCTGTCCCCAAAAAACCCAGGGATAAATAAAAAACTGTGGGGCACAGGAAAACCTTCAGCCAGTTTTTCTACCTGCTGCTGCCCAGGGCACGGCTCGGCTGTCTGGAGGAGGCTGCAGGTGTCAAGTTCAGGGCAAAAAGCTGGGAATTGGGAATCTCTCCTCCTTCCCAGAGCAGCCAAGGAGGAAAGGGTCCTGCGCTGGGAGCCCGGCAGGAGCTCTCGCAGCGTCTGCAGTCACGGGGGGTCAGGTTTCTGTCCCCGAGGGCAGCGTAAAAATAGAGGTGAGGAAAGAGAATCTGCTGAGCAATGGGACAGGAGGAGGGGGGGGACCAGGAGCAGGGCAGCCCCTTCCCAGCAGGCGAGCGGGAGATGCTGGAACCCCGCTGAGGACTCTCCCTGGCTGGAATTAATCCCGCTGGCGAGCCGGGGCCCCGTGCAAAGCGGGATCAGCTCCGCGCTGGCTCAGAGCGACAATCCTGTTAGTGACCACGACAGAAGTGGCCAATTAGCCCGGGCTCGGGCCGTGCCTGCCCGGGTGTCTCCCCGAAGCTCTCCCCGGGGCTTGGGCTGTCCCAGCGTGTCCCCCTCCCGGCGCAGGGCAGCCCGTAATGAGCTAATCAAGCCCTAATGAAGAAGTGCAGCTTTCCCCAGGCGGGACCCCCCCAGGCCGTGCGGGGGGGGCTGCGGGAGCCTCAGCCCACCCCGGCTCCCCCCGAAAGGACCGGCCCCGTCCTTGCGGCTGCTGAGAAAGGCCAGACGAGCCTGGGGAGGAAACATAAATCAGAGTTGGGAACAATGTCCCATTGTGGTGGAGCCCGGCCCGGGGAGCACCGGCACGGGCCGGGGCCGGGTCAGGGGTGTGGGATCGCGGCCAGCCCCAGCCCGGCTCCGAGCTGTGCTGCCTTCAGCGGCGGATTGTCCCCCTGTGCCCTCCCCGGGACCCCCCGGGACTGCGGCAACCCTGGCTGCGGGTTCTCACCCTCCCGGCCCCGGGCTCGGCTCTCCGCCAGCCTTTTCTTCTGCTGCTCTGGGGCGGAAAGGGGAAGCCGGAGCTGCCCCGGCGCCCGGGGTGGCCCTCCGGGGACAGCGCTGGGTTCCACGGCGGGCACAGGCTTGTGGCCTCCGGCCAGGTCTGAGCCACACCTCGGTGTGTCTGAGATGTCAACTTCAACTCAATACACGGCTTAATTTGGGGGCAGAATTAAAAAAATCAAGGCAGATTTTGTGTCTCTGACAAGCCCGGTGTGTCCGGATGGAGGGTGGGTGACACAAGCTGGGGACAGATTTCGGCATGGTTTGTTATCTCCAGCATCACAACCCACCCCAAAAGTTTCAGTACCCCAAAGCAAGCCCCATTTGGTGTTGGAGCAACCCGACTGTGCCCACACCAAGAGCATCCAAGCAGGAATGATGCCGTGGGCTGACCCACCAGCAGTGACAGGAGAGCTGGAGCTGCTGGCCTGGGGGTTGAGCTCCTCTGTCCCTCCCTGCATTTACCCTTTGCCTGTGAAGTATTAATGGCCCGTGATTCATCCCCAGCGAGGAGGAGGAGGTGAGGACCACGCGTGAGCATCCCTGTGCCTCTCCCTGCACACACACACAGATCCACACAGGGATCTATCCAAAGGCATCCCCAATCCTCCAAAGCCTCTGTTAAAGCTGGTTTGGGGAATATTTTTGACTTTTCTCACCGTCCTGGTGCTGGCATCTCATTAACCACAAGCCAGGAGCGAGCTCAGCCTCCCTGCACAGGCTCTGCAGTGCCACCAGCAGCTCTGTCCCCGAAGTTGGAGTCACCAGGGCTGCCCAGTTACACACCAGTGACAACCAGTTCCTCTCCAGACCAGTGCCAGCCCTCCAGCTTCACCAAGAATCCTCTGTTTATTGCACATCCAAGAGATGATGGTGGCACCAAGGAGAATCCAGCGAGGGAGGCAGGGTGGGCATCGAGAGGTGGCTCTGCACCCCCAAATCCCCCATTTCTCCTGCAGGGAGGATCCATCAGAGCAGCCCCTTCCCAAGAAACCCCCCCTGGATGGCTCTGTCCCCGCTCCCTGCCCGGGCTGAGCCTGGTTTAATTGGTTCCAGCTCCTGCAGGCTTTGAAAGATGAAAAGCCCTCGACAGCACAAGTGTGGAGCGCTCATGATTTATTAATGGCCAGCCATCATTATTTTACCTTTCAAGTGCTCAGGCAATGGCGAGGAGGGAAGGAGAGGGGGGAAACCCTGTGAACTTCCCACGGTTTCCTTCTCCATCTCCTGGGTGCCCCCACCAGCCAGCACCGCCGCTTTTCCAGAGGGGCTGCCTGGCAGATTGATGGTGGCATCCCGGGAAAACAGCATGGGAGAGGCAAACACACGGAGCAGCAGATGCCAGGAGCCCTCAGTGCTCCATCAGCGGGCTCAGCCATCCCCCTGGCACTCACCCACCCACCCCAGCCCCTCTGCTGAGCACAGCTGGGTGGAAATGGATCTCAGTGTGCCCAATTCCCATGTTTGCTGGGAATTCTCATCCCCAAAGGGCTGGGCTGGGAGCTGGCACAGTGGGAGAGAGGGGAAAAAGGGATTTGGCCATGCTGGAGACCAGGCAGAGACACTCCCAAGGCTCTGATGGACTCACCCAAACCCCACCACAGATAAAAAATCCCAGCACACGACGAGGAGAGGACACGGAGCAGCACGGGGCAGGGCAACGGGTTTTTTTTTCAAATGTGTTTTGGTTTTTTTGTGGTTTTTTTGGTTTTGTTTTTTTTTATTGGCATAAATAATTCATACACTGTCACCTCACCAAACACTGCACGAGAAACCACGGGAACAAATGGCTATCCAGGTCTGCAGGTCCCAGAGATTCGCACCCAGCCAGACAGCAGAAATTAGAAATTACTTTCTTCAAGTGTAGAAAACGTTAGAAATGTTCCTGTACAAATTTACAGCGCGGGGAGAATCCATCGTGCCTTTCTCAGAAATTCCCTTTTTTTTTTCTTCTTCTTTTTTTTTTTTTTTTTTTTTTTTTTTTGGTCAGTGGTTTGTGGGGGTGATTGGTATTTTTATTTCTCACCAGCTTCTTTTTTTTTTTTTCCAGAGGTTTTTTTTTTTTTTTTTTGCAACAACGACAACAAAATATATATATATATATATTTATATATATATTTATAAAAAGAAAAAAGGGGGTGGGGAAAAGGGAACTGAAAATCAGCTCATTCTGCAGAACTACCACGGAGAAAACGAAGCAGGCCAACGAGTTCAGTTGGAAACTGTACAGGACTGAGGTCTGTATATATCTATATACATACATATGGAGATATGTATATATATCCATATATACCTTATGTACAAGGCAATGGAACGTGGGGATTTACAGGGACCTGAAATTCAAGGCAGCGCTCGCAGCTGACCAAGCTTCCCCCCCCCGAAGATTTGCTGTTGGCAACAAAATGGATAAATTCAAAGAAATCCATAGAAATCCAAAGAAATTCATAGAAATTCAATTAAATTCAAATAATTTAAAATAAATAAAGGGTGAAGAAAGGAGGGAGGGCTTGACCCAGGGCACTTGGGGGGCAGTGGGCAGTGGGAGAGAGGCTCCATCAGCACAGAGCCCTTCTCCTCACACAGCCAGAGAGGCTGAGTTCCAGGCACCAGCTATTCCAGAGAACCCTAAATTGGCACAGAGAGGGGTTGGACTGAGTGTTGGAAGGGAATTTTTCCTGGTGAGGGCAGGCACAGGGTGCCCAGAGCAGCTGTGGCTGCCCTTGGATCCCTGGCAGTGTCCAAGGCCAGGCTGGACATTGGGACAGCCTGGGATAGTGGGAGGTGTCTCTGCCCATGGGGGTTAAAGGTTCCTTCCAGCCCAAACCATTCCATAATTCCATGGTCTGGGAAAGGTTGAGCAGCCCCTCCACCTCCAAGACATTGATTTCTGCCTCCCATCCATCCAAAATCTGCATCATCCCAACTCCTGCCAGGGCCAAGGACTGGATAAAAGTCACTGAAAAGGGGCTGAACTCTGAGCTCGTCATTCCCAGAAATCGCCCGGTCAGGGCTCAGCAAAGATTTGGGAATTTGTGGGGAAAGGGAAAGAGAAGAAATAGCCAGACAGAGAATTTCCTTTAGCAGCCAAAGGAGGACATGAAGCTTTGGGGCCACCTCTTCCACCCCTGGGAGAGCCCACACGACAAACGTGGTGTCCCATCAGCATCAAAACGCTGGGAAAAACCTCCAGCAGCAGCAGCAGCAGCGTCAGGGGGCTCTGGGAAGAGCCTGGGAGGGTGATGGGAGGGTGAAGCAGCTGCAGGGCTGGGCCAGGAGAGCATCACTGGGGCTGTGAGAGCCGGGGAGGTGCCCTGGGGCTGGGGGTGGCTCCTGCATCTCAAAGGCAGCGCTGAGATAAGCCCAGCACGGCTGGAAATAGTCCTGGCTCTGTGCTGGCTCCCAGCTAAGCCGAGCCTCCGGATGGATCCTCTCCCTCCTTCGGAGCTCCCTTCAGAGGCCATTGTGGAGAGCTTCTCCTGCATTCCCTCCCCGCTGAAGAGCTGGATATTTTTAAACTGGGCCAAAAAAATAAAAAAATTCCTTCATAAAGCCTGAGTCAAAAAAAAAAAACCCAAAAAAACAACCAAACAACAACAACAACAAAAATAAGATTCGTTGCTTTGGTGGGTGGGGTTTTTTTAATAATGAAAACTTTAAAAATAAGAAGGAATGATGGAAATAATGCAGCTGCCTGAACAAATGGAGTGGAGGGGAAGGAGCTGCTCCTCGGAGCTCGTTTGGGATAAATTCAGGACAGATTTTTCCATGGATACCATTGTGCTGTGCCTGTGGCTGAGACACCACGGCCAGGGCAGAGGGGAGAAAGAGGCTGGAGAGGAGGAAGAGGTTGGCTGGAAGAATAAATATTTCTTTCCTTCCAGATGCCCAAAATTCAGTGGAGAAAGGCGTGGCCAAGGGAGAATGAGACAGGACAAGGGGAATGACTTTAAACTGAAAGAGGGCAGAGTTAAATGGGATATTGAGCAGGAATTGTTCCCTGAGAGGGTGGAGAGGGGCTGGACTGGAATTCCCAGAGAAGCTGTGGCTGCCCCTGGATCCCTGGCAGTGTCCAAGGCTGGACATTGGGGCTTGGAGCAGCCTGGGACAGCGGAAGGTGGGATGGGATGAGCTTTTAGGTTCTTTCCCACCCAACCCATTCCAGGGTTCTGTGGCCGAGGCTGCAGCCTGGCAAGGCCCTGACACCCCGGGGGAACCAACCCAACACCCATCAGTTCATTGTTCCCTCCACTCCTGGCCAATGAAATCCATCAGGAGTCTGCCAGCAGCTGGGAGACCCCACGGGGGACACACTGAGGTGAGATTTTCCAGGCAGAACACACTGAGGTGAGATTTTCCAGGCAGAACACACTGAGGTGAGACTTTCCAGGCCAGGAGAGGACTTGGGAGACGGGGAGCAAACCCGCAATGACCCCAAGACAGACTTTGTCCCTTCCACTATAAATCCACACAACATCCACCAGGCTCCAGCCCTGCTGGGCACCACCCCTGGTGTCACCTCCTTCCTCCTTCCAACACCATCCCTTCTCTCCTGCTCACCTGGGAAGTTCCCACCTGCTCAGAAACCAAACCCCTGCAGGCAGCAGGACACTGGCCATTGCTCCCTCTGGGCAGGGTTTGGGGATTGGTGATACCTCCCCGTGCCCCCCCAGCATCCAAAACCTCTGGGGAAGGGGAAAGGGGATTTTCTGCCTCCCCCAGAGCCCGGGAGCAGCACAGGTGAAGGCATTGGTGAAAGCTCAGAGAGACTCCGAGGTTTTAGTGCAACGTTTATGGCACGTGTGTGCAGCAGGGACAGCAGGGACAGCTGAGGGCTGGGGTGGGATAAAAGGCAGGGGAAGAGGTGGCATGAGAAGTTGGGATGAGGGGATGAGACGTCAGGGACCCCAAATTGTGCTGCTGGAGCAGGGAGCAATTAGCCCAAATGAGGGTTCAGCCTGCCCATCCCACTCAGATGACCCCAAAAGCTGCCTCATCCCCATCCTGCCTCATCCCCATCCTGCCTCATCCCCATCC
>JANPWX010000101.1:19458-67073 GCA_024734555.1 Trochalopteron elliotii | reverse complement strand
AGAGGGCAGTGCTGGCTGATGAGACACGGGCCGGGAAAAGCAGATAAATTAACGGGAATGTGGAGATGTCCCCGCTGGGAGGGAGACCCGCAGGGGGACACATAAGTGGCCGCGACTGGGAGGGAGAGAAGCCACTTGTGAAAGGTCAGCGCTGCCCACGCAGGGCCCGAGGGAGGAGAGGGACAGATGCATTTCCCCGCGGGGGGCAGCTAATGGCAGTGGCACTGCCCGGCCCCGCAGGATCCGGGGACAAAACTCATGAATCAGCGACGTTCCCCCTTTTTTTTTTCATGATAAAACCGCAAAGAAATAAATAAAAGGGAATTAAATAAACCCACAGAGAACCGAGGACGAGCCCTCCCCAACCGAGCATCGTCGTGAGCGCTGGATCGGGATCAGAGGAGCCCTGGGGATAAACTGAAGTCACTGTCCTGTGGGTCACCCCTGCTCGGGGGGTGGCACTGTCCCCAGAGCCACCGCCTGTGCACGGAGAGCCGCCCGCTGCCCCCATCCCACCGCAGCCGGGCGTTCCCGGGGCCGCTCCGGCTCCTCCCGCCCGCGCCGAGAGGATTCCCGGGATGATGAAGCGCTGCGGGGGAAGAGTCTCATTCCCGGCCCGCTGTCGGCCCCGCTGCTCCTCCGTAGCGCAGAGAAAGAGGAGACCCGCTGGGGGAGGAAGGCACCGTCCCTTGACTCCTCCCGTCACAGCCTGGAAGGGACACAAGGAGCAGAGTCAGGGCTGGCGCCTCCTCCCAAGGAAACGCGGGGGTTTGCAGGGAAGATCTTTGGGGAAAAAAAAAAAATCTCCTGGAACAGCTTCGCCACGGAGCTGCTCCCAAAATCAGCGGCACCGGGGGAAGCCGTGAACTCCTGCAAATCCCTGTCAGGCTGCCTGGCTCCTGGAGCATCATCCAGAGGGAAAAGGGCTCTTTCGGTGTCACTGCCGTCCCTGAGCATCCAGGATCCCGCGGGGGTTTTGTGCCCCGATCCCTTGGATCCAGGGATGGCCGAGCCTGAGGGTACCACAGGCAGCTCATCCCCGTGCACAGCCAGGATTCCTTGACTCCGCGGGGATGTAACAGGAACAACAGGCAGAGCTGAGTACCCGTGGAAGGAATCAGCTCCCAGGGAAAGCTGAGCTGGAACATCCTGATTAGCAAAAGCTTGGGCCGGTAATTAACAGGGAGCTGCGGGGCAGCCCCAGCCCAGGGCAGGCAGGGCGTAGCTCAGCGATTGGAAAAAACATTCCCAAACCCAGCGGAGCAATTCCGCAGCTGCCTCGGGGGCCCGGCATGCTTCAGCATTCCTTGCCCGGCTGCCGGAGCCGCCGCGGTGCCTGCTTGGAGTGTGGCTTGGGAATTAACTCCCCTCCTCATTAACGTCTCCCTCCTGATTAACATCTCCCGTTGTTCCGGGTGTTTCGGGGGCCGCCTGACCGCGGGCTTTGCGCTGCTCCCGGCAGCCCGCAGGGACAGGGAGTGGCACAGGGGACATTCCAGACACTCTTGAGGCCGCCCAGATAAGGAAGAAAGGCAGTTTGTTATCAGCAGCAGGAGAAATCGGCATCTCCAACCCTCTGTAAGGACCAGGAGCAATTCCTGAAGCCCCCAAACTGTCCTCACTTCTCTCCCTGAGCTCACGTCTCCTTCCCTCCATCCATTCCCATTTCCAGCCTCCGGGGATGCACGCTGGGAGCAGGAGAAATCCCCCCCGTGAATGCCACCCCCACACGGGCGAGATTTTGGTTCTATTTGTCACAATATGACAAATCCTGGGGAGGAAAATGAGTTTCTAAGTGATTGCTCTGCGTTTTGCCTGCTGTTCCCAACAGGGCAGATCCCAAAATCCCAACTGGGGACCCGCTGACGTCGTTTCCTGGAGCAGAGGGATGTGACTAAACCAAACCAATGGAACAGAGCAGAGTTTGGCCATGGGAGAAGAAGGGATCAGGCTGGAAGCTGTGAGAGCTGAGGGTCTAGGAAGGGTCCCTGGGCAGGGCATTCCCCCATCCAATAAATCTGGGAATAGGGGAGGATGGGCAGGACTTACTCTGCCGACTTCCAGAAGTGCCCCGGGTGGGAAAGGCGGCGGTTGCGCTTTGGCAGTTTCTCCAGCATGTCCATGAGCTTGGTGAAGGTGGGTCTCTCCTCCTGCTCGTAGGCCCAGCAGAACAGCAGGATGTCCTGAAGCCACAGGGAGAGACTGTGAGGAAATCCAGCCAGGAATTGAGCCAGTCCCTCTCCCACCAAAACCCTCACCCCCAACGGCCACACCACAAGGATCCCGTCTCCACATCCTTGGGAAGGGCTGGGATGGAAGGCATGTGTCCATCCCATGAGAACCCATCTCCATCGCTGTATTCTTGGGAAAGGCTGGGATGGAGGGGATGTGCCCAACCCATGAGAAGCCATCTCCATCACTGGATTCTTGTGANTCCAGGCACACCCACAGCACCTACCGAGATCTCCTTGCCCATCCCGATCTGGCTGAGGTTGGGCTTCATCCCTCTTCCCACCTGCCAGATTATTGCCTCTGCTGGCTGTGTCTTGAAGGGCCATTCCCGGGCGTGCAGCTCGTACCAGATGGTGCTGGAGGGAGACACTGGGAATTAGGGACAGAACAGCCAGGAGGGATTCAGGGTGGGGAATCCATCCTGATGGATGGATGGATGGATGGATTCAGGATGGTCCAGCCAGTGCAACCACATCCAACATCTCTCCCTCCTCCAGAACCACCTCATCCAGGAGATGCTTCATCCCAGGTGACATCAGAGGTGCTCAGCCCTCATTACAGAGGTGTCACCTCTCCCATTTTCCAGAGGAAGGAATTTGACCTGGAGTGAGCCCTGATTCCCACCAGGGGAGCTCCCAACCTGTGGGAAGGAGGACAGAGGCTGATGGAGGCCCAGGCAGAGCCATCCTGTGACATCAGGTGGGAATGTCCCACATGGATGCAACAGCACTGCCCATGGAGCAGCTGAAGAGAGGATGGTGGGGATCCAGCTACCACCACCCTGGCAGAATTCCAGGAAGGGATGAGCCCAAGAATTCACTTTCACTCCAGCTTTTCCCTTTTTCTCCTCCAAAAAAGTTCTCCAAGCTCCAAAAATCCATCCAAGCCATGCCACGAACCATCCCAGGTGCCCTCACCAGGCGATGGTCACATGAAGACCCGGCCATCTGCTCCTGCTCTCATCCCTAAGCCAAGCCCTCTTTCCCGTGAGGAATCCCAGATCCAAGGGAATATCCCCAAACAAGGGCATCACCGATGGAACTGGTGGGCTCCCCTGTGGTTCTGCCGCCCCCGCCACTGCCTGGAAGTTTTGCATCATCATTTTCTGGCACCCGGAGCCTGGATGAGCCTGAATTCCCACAGTGCCAGCCCCACTGTCCAAGGCAAATTCCCTGGACCTGCTTTTCCCTCCCAGGGATGTCGTCGTGACCAGTTAAAGTATCAAAACCCAGGGTTAAAATGACCTCAGAGTGGAAAAACCTGTCTGATAAACCAAAGATTCCTCCTGGTTAGGGAAGCTCCCTTATTTTGGGAATTGGAATTCTTCTGATTTTGCACAGTTTGGGTGGAAATCTCAAAAAAATAATTGGATAATGGGAGAATTATGTGGGTGCAGAGGAATGGGGGACAAAATCCTCAGGAGGAGCATCCAAGCACCCTCAGACTGGATTTAACACATCCAAGGTGTTAATTCCATTAATTCCAGTTTCTCACTGGGAGTTTTTGTCATCTTTAAAAGATCTTTTCCTCTTGCTGTCCCTGATCCCCAAATCCCTGGAGGGAAGCGACCCCTCTGGATCATTCCTGGGCCTCCTGGGCTTGATGGAGAGCAGCAGAAGCAAGGAAGAGAGAAAACGTGGGGAAACCTTTTCATCTTTTCAGGAAACTTGTGCTTTCCATAAGGGCAGAGCTCACGCTTGAGGGAAAAAGAGGGAAAATTACGTCTCCCCACCCACTCTCACTTAGTTGGATACGATCATTTAATTACCTCTTTATTTCTGTGCTGAAGTTGTACCTTAGAGAGGGCAATAAAAAAGAGCCAGACCCTTCCAGCTGTAATTATTGTGGGTTTGATGGGAATATTGCCTTGGATAACGGGCCCACGCTCCCTAATCCCACAGCCTTCGAGGTATCCATGAGAAAATTAATCCTCTGGGTAAAACCTGCGTCCGCCTCGGGAAGGGTTTAGCGAGGTGGAATTGGGCTGGTGCCCTCAGGGAGGTTTGTGGGCAGGAAAAGGGCAGGAGGAATGAACTGGTTTGCCGAGGAAAACTTTGGAATTCTCATTTTCTTGGCTTTTGGCAACTCCTCGTAGAGCTGGCACCACCATCAGTCCCCTGCAGTGGCTGGAGGGGGGAACTGGGGTGTCCAGGGGCTCCCAGTGCTGTGTCCCCAACCTTTGGCATCCCCACCCATCATCCAGGCACCTTCTCATCAGTTCCCACCCCAGGAGAGTGCAGGGGAGAGATGATGCCAGACTGGTATTCCCAAAATACTCTGGATCCCATTGCCTGGAGCCACCCTGATCCATGGCCAAAATAGGAAGGTTTGATAATTTAGAGAGAATCGGGGTGTCCAGGGGTTCCCAGAGCTGTGTCCCCAACCTTTGACATCCCTGTCCATCATCCAAGCAGCTTCTCATTGGTACCTGCCCCAGGAGGGTGCAGGGGGAGAGATGGTGCTGGGTTGGCATTCCCAGGATACTCTGGATCCCATTGCCCAGCACCACTCTGGTCCAAACCAGAGTGGATTTGGTAATTTGGAGGATTTGGTAATTTGTGGAGAATTGGGCTGTCCAGGGACTCCCAGACCTGTGTTCCCACCCCAGCTCCCTGCACCCCCAGCCTGGCATCCTCAGGATACTCTGGATCCCATTACCCAGAGCCAGCCTGGTCTAAAACAGGAGGATTTGGTGATTATGGGATGGTTTCACCCAAAATCCCTCGAAGCAGTAACGTTCATCCAGCCCAGCGATGGGAATTCCATCTGGCAGCATCCCCTGGGATTTGGGGCAATCCAACAGCATCCTCATCCCCTGCTGTGCCCAGAGCAGCTCCCAGCTGACCCACCCACACCAGCTCCCTGCTCCTGGTGCCTTGGGACTCACCCCAGTGCAAAGACATCCGAGTGTTTGGAGAAGGGCAGCTTGTCCTCCTCGGTGTCCGGGGAGAGCTGCCGGATGATCTCGGGGGCCAGGTGGCACAGCCAGCCGTTCTGGATCCTCAGCTTGTTCTCCCTCCTGCCAGACACAGAGCCAGAGCCTTGGGTGCCATGGTGTAACAGTGTGTCATTTCGAGGTGCAGCCAGGGCCCTTCCAGATCCCAGTCAGCCTCTCCAGTAGGGAAACTGCTTGAGAACTGCTCAGGGGGCAATTCAAGCTCACACAGCCACACACAAAGTTACAAGGCTGGCTCAGCAGAGAGGCAGAGGACTCCCAGCCCAAATCAATTCCAGCAAGTGTTTATTCCAGTGTGCTGAAGGTGAATCCAGAGCCAGAGAGGGGGAGCCTGTGGTTTTTCTCAGTTATACAGGGTCTCAGGTTTGTGGGTGGCACAGGGGGCAGGGCAGGGGACAAGTGACCACAGGGAAGAGAGGAACAGGACACCAGGCCCCAGAGCCAGTGGGGAAACAGGGAGAGGGGATGCCATGGGGTGGGTGATGGACTTGCCAAACCCAGAGAGAAGATTGCACAATGTCTGCAAGGGTCCATGGGGGAGAAGCCTTCTTTACACCTGGGGTGTCTTTAATCTTCACTTTTCCAGGGCAGGGCACTTGGAAATTCCTTTAATGGCATGAGGAACTCCACACCACGGCATCACCACAGCCCCAGGGAGCAGCCCCCAGCTTCCCATCCTCCTCCCAAGGGGTTTATGCCTGGTTTATCCCACCTTTCATCCTTGCAAAGTCTGCTTTGAGAAATTTTCATCCGGCTCTGAGAAACGTCCCTGCCAGGCAGCAGGACAAAATTGGGGCACAGGATGGTGCTTAAGGGGAGCTTTGACTCTTCCAGGCTGGTGATGGGGATTTAGGGTCTGCTGGGGCTCCTGCAGTGCCCTTTGCACCAAAACCCCTGAAGGGATTCAGGGGCAAAGTGGGAATAAATCCCCCAAATGTGGCTGGAGCAGGAGGTTGGACCGGGGACCACAAAGTGCCTTCTCTGAGCAAAGCTATCCTAAAGTCACAGCCTGGGAATTGGTGTTTTCACATGTTTGGCCCAAAAACAGCCCCTCCAAGCCCAAGCCTCCAATGTCATCTCCCCTGGGAGCAGCCTGGCTTTGTAACAACCCCTCATATCACCTCATCTCTCCTTCCTGCACCTTCCCAGGCTTCCCCTGCTCAGGATAAACACGCTGGAATCCTTTGGCCAATGCTGAGGATGACATTGGTGACTTCTCCATCCTTTATATCCTCCAGCAGGCACCTGGGATACACTGCTGGCTTCAGAATCCCTGGATCATCAGCAGTGGTGACACCTGAAGCAGCTCCATCGTGTGTCTGAGCCCGAGCTCAGCACAGGAGGGAGCAAAACTGTCCCACGTCACGTTGGGCTGGAGGAGGAAGAGCCGGCTGGCTCCTGCCAGGAATTTCTCTCTGTTTGTGCTTGGAACCCTCCCAAAGATGGGCATAAACAGGACTAAGGGATGGCTGGGGGGTCATCTGTCCTCCTGAATGTCAGCCTGGGGCCCAAATCCCATGGGACACCCTCCAGGGATGGGGTCCCACCTCAAAGCTGATTCATAATCCCCAAACGGCACAACCTGGATCCTCCTGTCTGCAGAGCCATCCCCATTCCCTGTCACAGGCCTGGCAGTGACCAGAGGGACTCTTCCCTCGGGAAGGACCCTGCCACTCCTGGGGATCACTGATGAAGCCTCCTTGTCTCCTCTGGGGTGTCCATGGCTCCTCTCCTCTCCGGGTGTTGGAATCTCCAGTGCAGTCAGCATCTCAGACCCTCTGCAACCGCTGGAAAAGCACTTTGGCACAGAGGGGAAGCTTTCAGCTGCCCAGCCACTTCCCTCCAGCCTGCAGCTCTTAATTACCCACCAGCATTAAGCACCTGGGCAATTAAAAAGGCCTGGCCTGGCTCGTGCCTCCCTGTGGCTGCCTCTCCCTCCCGGGAAGCGGCGGGATGCAGCGGGCAGCACTCGGATCTGCTCCAGCACCCCCAGCAAGGCCGAGTTTGCTCCTGGGGTTTTTTGTTTCTGCTCACTGAGGTGGCTCAGGGCTGTGACATCCCACAAGCAACCTCAGGATGCTCCAGGGACTGGGATTGGGATGCACAGCCCATCCCTGGCTAAGCTTCTGTGGGTTATGAACTCCCAGCAGTGAGGGCTGGGCTTTAATGGGGTCCAAGAAGTGGCTCAGTTACAGCAATTTGAGGGTTTGTGACCAAAGTTTACCTGACTCCACAACCACACCCAGCTGAGCATCTTCCAAGCCACCCCCAGGGCAAAAGCAGGAGCAGAAGAGCTCCTCAGAATCCTCAAGACCCACCTCGTGCTCCTCCTAATTCCAGAGCAGCCTCACCAAGCCCAAGAGCATTTAAATAAAGGAGGAATAAACCTGATTTCAGGAGGATGAGACCCCAAGTCACCAAATCTCTGAAAGAAGTGTTTTAATCCCAGCGAAACCAGCTGAAGAAATGCTACCATCCTTAACCTGACCTCCAAAAATTTGCTTCCTTTCCAACAGATGTTTTTCCAAGCCTCCAAAATTGGGGTTTATCTCCTGTCTTTGTCTGAGAGACACCAAAACCAGCAAAAACCCACCCTGGAAAGGGAAGATCAGACCTGCAGACTCTTCCTGTTCCAAAATTCTCGGTGGCTGTGGATCCTTGATCTTCTCTCAGCTCTCCTCCAGCACAAAATACGCTACCAGCAGCCCAGGGCACAAATTTCCTCATTTTCTCCATTTTTCCAGCCAACCCCTGCTTGTTTCTATCCAGCCTTGCTTTCCTGGCCATCCTTCCTCTCCTGAGTCATCTCCTGGGTTCTGACCCCACAAAGGACATCCCAGTCCTGGGCAGAGGTGGCCACATATCAGAAACCTCATTCCCCTCATTTGTCATTCCATCTCTGGAGCATCCCTGACCTCCACAGCAAACATTCCTGGCAAAACTTGGCCAGTTTTGCCCAAATCCTCATTCCCTGCTGGAGTGAGCTGTCCCTTCCTCCTGGCAGACTCTGAATCCCAAACCCCCACCCAGCTGCCAAACCAGAGGCAAATCCCACTTTGCCACAGCGGGAGATCCTGATTTCCTGGCCTCCCAAAGTTTCTGGCCAAGTCTGTGCTAAAATCCATTGATATTTATCCAGGCAGAGTGGAAAATCTGGGAGTGCACAGTGTGGGATGGAGAGGGGTGGCCGCTGCTGTATCCTCTAATCCTCTGAACTCATCACTGGGAAATTGGGAAAAAATCCATCATTTCCAAGGGGCTTTTTATCTCCTGAGCATCTCTGCCATGGAGATGGAAGGACCAGGAGGAAACTGCCCAAGCCTGGCCTCTGCTGCTCCCAAGACAAAGGGCTCAGTGGGAAAGGTGGGAAAAGCCAGCAATGTTCTTATTCCCCACTTAAAAAACTGGAAAATATCATCTCTGTTCTTCCTTCCCCACTTCTGTTTCCTTTCTCCACCCCAGCTTTGCTTTTCCTGCTTTCCACAGCTGCTGAAACTCTTTTCCCTGCCATTCCTACAGCTGGAAAACCTCCCAAAGCATCAGGAAAATAAATTTAATAAGGAACATTTACCAAAACCTTCAGATTTAAACCCTCCGAGACCCCAAAGTGTCACAGTGTTGTGAAAGCCCCAGGCTTGGCTCTCATTTTCTGTGTCTTGCTCCATGCCCAGCACAGACACCATGGCCAGATGTCCACAATTCCCAAAATGTCACCGGAGTGGGGACAGCACAGGGATGGCTTCACTCAAGCCAGGCAGGAGATGAAGCAGATGCCAGGGAATTACAACGATGGAAAAGGGAAAAGCCAAGGAATGAACCAGCCCTGCTGCCACAGGAGCATCTCCTGGGTGGTACAGGGGGGTTTGGCCATGGAAATGATGCATCCCATGGGAAGAGGTTGGTCCAAGAGGCACAATCTGCCTCTCTGAGCCAAAATTCCAGAGGCTCATACATGGCATCGTGTTCCTTCCTACGGATCAAACCCAACTCCCTTCAAACAGAGCAGCCCCACGACACTCAGAGGCCTCTTGAACTCCTGTTTGCCAAGGCTAGGGACACAAAAAGGCACCTGGAGAGGGATTTTTTGGGATCTTTCCCCATGTTCCCAGCTTTAGGGCACGGGGAGGAACTCCAGTTTGTCCTTGTCCTCCTACCTGCCCGCTTGGAGAACCCCGGAGATGCTGAAGAGCCCAAAGTCAGTGATCACCACCTTCCCGTTGTCGTAGAAGACATTCTTGGACTTGAGGTCCTTGTGGAGGATGCCCTTGGCATGCAGGTATCCCATTCCCTGGGATGGAACAGAGAGAGGAAAACACCCCCGAGTCACAAAAGCTGCACAAAGGGACGGGATAACGCCGGAACAGTGGCATTGCCATGGGATGCTGGGAGCATCCATGAGCCACCACGGCACATCCAAGCTGGACCACGTCCCCAAAGAGCCCTGCAGGAAGGGAAAGTGTCTGAAGGGGTCCCTGGTTTGGGATGGGCTCCTGGAGGGAGATGGGATTGTGGTGTGGGTGTCGCAGCTGCCACGGCGCCCACTCATCTTCCTGATTAATTGATTCCACAGGAAAAATTAGTGCCAAAGTCACCCAGCAGCTGCTTCCCTGGAATCCTCTGCTGGGAAATGGATGGTGATGATGTTTTTTTGCCTCCCTTTTTTTGGGGGGCTGGGAGAGGAGGGTGATAAGTCACTGCTCCCCATCGTCCCGGAGGAGCCGTCGGCGCTTCCGACGGCCCCATCCGCCTGGAAACGGGAGCCTTGCAGGAGTCCTGCCTTAATTCCTTTCCCCCAGGAAAAACTGCTCGGCAGTTAATTAAAATTAGCGCTAATGAGGCACAAAAAGGCCATGGGTGGGAAATCCAAACTCTCCTGTTTAGCATCGGCAAATCAAGCAGACTGCTGGCAGCTCCGTGTGGCGGATGTTCAGCTCCACGGGATAATTCTGGGAATGGGGAGGGGGATAAAACACATTCATCCCAACTTCAGCAGGGATTTTGATGATGTCCCACTTTTCACTCTCCTAAGCAGACTCGGGGAAAACTTGATCTGCAGGATGCTGCTGAAGGATCAATGCCCAACAGGCCGGCAAACTGTTGCTTAAGAGGGAATATTGGTTGTCTGTCACTGGAAAAGGGGATTTATTAACTGGAATTCTGTGGGGATCCATCCATCCATCCTGAGTCTTATCTTCTCATCTATCATCATTAACCATGCAGGCTGAGCGAGAAGAATTTATTTTTAAGCTGGCGGCTGATGTGGAGCCAGAAGACCTAATCCAAATTCCACCATCTGGAAAAAGTGGGAAAACAAATGGAAAAACACCCCAACCCAGCAAGATATGGGGGTTTCACTGCACCCCGCGGGGAGCAAATCCTAAAGAACTTCTGCCAAAGGATGCTGGAGGAAGGAAAGGATTTGGGGCTGGATGCCAGGACCATTCCAGGCACTGGGATTAATTAGGGACTCCAGTTCCCAGCACATGAAATAATGATGAGGTTTAAAAATCAGCTTTCAAATGTCACTGTCACCTCCAGAAAGTGCCAGGGCGGAGCAAGGAACAACATTCCAATGTTTCTCTGGCCAGGGGCAGTGCAGGGCCCTGAGCATCCATGGATGAGCCCCAGTGCCACGGGAATGCTCTGCAGCCCCTTCCCATTGTTTGAGGATGATGGGATCCCAGGGCAACACCAGGACCTTGCTCCCACATCCAGTGGTGAGCTCATCTCCAAGGAATCATCAAACACAGCCCGGCCTTTGCTGGAGGAATTTCTCCCAGCTAACCCAAATCCCTCACCTTGCTCCATGCAGATCCCACTACAAATTCCAGCCCTGCCACCTCAGGCCCTGGGATGATCCCTGAGGAAACACTCGGGGCCCAGTAATGCCTTAATTTGCTCGGCTGCGTGTGAAAAGCCAGCTCCCTCTGCCGGCACCACTCCCGGGATAAATCATCCTTCCCCTCCCCTCTGAGGATCTTGGGATAACCTTGCACCCACTAATGCAATGAGCTGAGCAGCTCTCCCGTCACATTCCAGGACTCAAAGGATAAAACCAAACAACTGCTGTGACTGCACAGCAAATCCAAAGCCTCTGGACAATGCAGCTCCAAGCCCACCCAAACCAAGGTGTTGGGATTTCCCCTCACTTCCCAACACCTGCCACTTCCAAGCCCACCAAAACATCTGCTGGGGATTGGTGGGGAAAGATGGGAAGCTGCTCCTCAGCCGGAATGGGCCACGTGGTTGGGGTCATGGCATTATGGTGGCAGGGCTGGACTGCTCCAGGAATTCCCTTTGCTGCACAGGGAGAGCCTTTGGAGCTCTGCTAATTCCTCCAGGGATCTGGACTGGATACAAAGCCCCTCTGCCTCTCAGCATCACAGAGCTGGAGGTTTCCAACCTGCTCCTAAGAGGCACCAGCTGCAGAATACAAGGATGTCAGCCTCATGCTCAAAACCCACATGGAGAAATGAACCCACGCAGGGAAAGGGGCTGAACTGAGCCATTCTTCCCCACTGGGAACATCTGGAAGGCAAAAGCTCTGAGCACAAAAAGGGGGGAAAATACAAGGCTTAACTGTGATGCTTCAAGTGTTCTCTCAGCAGGAAAAATCCCTGTCTAAAAGGTGGAAAACATGGATCAGAAGTAGGAATTAAGAGGGGAGAGGCTCTGGACTGCCTCAGGGACCCCCAGCTCAGGCCGAGGCTCCAAGGAAGCAAAAGGCTCAGGCTGGGCTCACCTGTCAGCTTCAGTACAGGAGAATTGAAGAAATTTAAACTTAAAAGTTAAATCTAAATAAACACAAAATAGGCAATTTAATAAGACGCAGCCTAAGCACCATCCAGGAAATATTGATGAACATATTCTGCTTTTACCTGTGCTTGAATATTTAAGGGGGGTTAAGATCTGCCAGAAAACCCGACTTTGTGTTGTTTTCCCACAGTTAAACGTGGGATCAGCTCCAGGTTTGGACTCCAGGGTGGAGGTGTTGGCTGACCTTGAGCAGGGCATGGGGGAAGTGTCACAGCTCCCATGGCAGAGCACGTGCCAAATATTTTCAGTGATAAGTGTGTTTGGAATCACAGCACAGCCCCACTCTGGCAGACAGCTCAACACTTCAGTGCTGCTGCCGACATCCCATGGGAAGCTGTGAGGGTTCAGGACCCAAATTCCCGGGCACTCCACCCTGCCATGGGAGGATCCTCCCCAGGATTGTTTATAGGGACACGTCTGAAGTGTGGAAGATGCACTTGGAGTCACCCCTGGGGAAGGAAAAGCATTTTTAGCTCTGGAAAAATGTATGTGAGCTTGGCCTTGTGGCACCATGGGATGGATTTCTTCAGGAGCCCTGGCCCTGGGAATGCTTTATGGGAATACTGGGAATGCTGGAACTGTCCAAGGCCAGGTTGGACGAGGCTTGGAGCAGCCTGGGACAGTGGAAGGTGTCCCTGCCCATGGCAGCAGGTGGAATGAGTTTTAAGCCCCCTTCCAACCCAAGCCATTCTTTTATTCCATGATTATTACATTTTTTTCCAAGAGGAGAGGAATATCCCACCAGGAACAGCAGCAACACTGGACGTAAACACCTGAAATTCCAGCAGGGAAGAGGAGCAGTGGCCAGAAAGAAGTAAGCATCCCCAAGCATGGGGAGCCCATGGAAGCTTTGGTGCCACCCCAATGCAGCCACATGAGAGAGAGCTCAAAGAGACCTGGATTTTAAACCCAAGGAGTTCTACCCTGCTCAGAATCCTTGAATTTTAAAACCAAGGGGTTCTATCCTGCTCAGAATCCTTGAATTTTAAAACCAAGCAGATCTATCCTGCTCAGAATCCTTGGCTGCTCCTCTCCCACTCTCCAGAACGACTGGACTGGGCTCTTGGCCAGGTTTTTTTTCAGACCCAGACCCCACCAGACCATACCTTCACAATTTCTTGTGCTATCTGCCTCGTCTTGTTGACATCCAGGACAATTTTGGCGTCCCTCACCACAGAGTAGAGAGTCCGTCCTTTGCACAGGCTGAAAGAAAGGGAAAAAGGAAAGAGAAGTTACAAACCCTCCTGGAGAAACAGCCCCGAATTATAAAGCAGGGAACCGTGAATCATCACAGGGGTTTGGCCAGATTTTGGCCTCTTGGCTTGAGGCAGATTGGAGATTCCTCAGGGAATGGGGGGGCTCTCCCAGTTTGGCACTGGGAGGGAGCTGTCACTGCTCCTGGTGTGTCCTGGTGGCACCACTGTGGTGGCACAAGGGACAACCTGGGCTGGCTCCTGGCTTTTCCCTCTATCCCAGCCCGGAGCAAACCACCTGGTCCTCCCAATTCCGAGTTCTAGTGCAGAACTGGCCGTGGCTCCCTCCTCCTCCTCCCTCGGGATACAAAGCTCACAGATGTAAAATGAGTCAAAAGTGGAAAGACAGGGAGGGGGAAAAAATCCCCCAACCCCATGCACTGTACAATGTCCTCCAATTTTCCTTCTCGTACCAATTACAGTAAAATCTATTTACAGAGCCTTAATTACCAAAGGCAGCTGGATTTGGGGGGGGGGGGGGGGGCGGGAGAGAGGGGGGGATGGATATAAACCAATTAAAAATATATTGACATTTGAATATCATAATGGAGGACGTGGGTGGCTGCTGCCTCGACTCCCGCCCACAAAAAAAAGGGCTTTTTTTTTTGCTTTTCTCTATCCACCCACGCTCATTCCAGGCAACTTTGGAAAGATGAGACTGGATACCTGTGCCTGGGAAATAAAACACCCAAGACACATCTAGTTAAAGGGGTTTGGTGGCTGCAGATGTTGATTTGATTCTGTTCTGGTAAACAAATTAAAAGTTCCGGGGTTTCATTCTGCTGCTCTCCCCCAGCTTGGCTCCACTGCTTTCCCCTCACCCAGTTCCTCCTGCCTTAGGAATTCCAGCACGCAGTGGTTTGGATTCCTCCCCTGGGAGAGGTTTTGTCCTTTTGGGGTGAAAATTGTCACAGAATCACAAAAGAGAATCATAGAATGGTTTGGGTTGGAAGGGACTTTAAAGACCATATAATTCCAGTGCTCTGCCATGGGCAGGGGCACCTTGGATGGGGCCTGGAGCAAGCTGGGATAGTGGAAGGTGTCCCTGCCCATGGCAGAGTGGAATGGGATGAGGTTTAAGGTCCCTTCCCACCCAAACCATTCCATGAGTCCAAGAAACCCAGAAGAACTCCAAACTCCAGAAGCTCACGAATACAAAGGATCCTCCTGCTCCTAAGCCAGAAGCTCCATGGGCAGAGGGCAGAATTTTCAGGACCAGCAGTGAAAGAGGAATGGGATCAATCCCACATCCCACAGGTTTTGGAGAGATGACAGCACCCTTCCAATTATTTCCTCCCTGGGAGTGTTATAAACTGTCCTGCTGGACACAAGTGAGCTGCAGTGGGGATTGAGGGCAGCAAGTGTCTCCTCAGGGATGGTTTTCCTTGCTGAGGTGTCCCACACATCTCTGAACATCCCAGCTGGATTTAGCCCTGAGGCAGCTGCAATAGGAACATGCTTCCTCTGAACCATCTTCCCGTCTCCTGCAGCACTTCAGCTGCAGTCAAATCAGAATTTGCTGGAGATTAGGATCCCAGCACTTGGAAATCAGTGATAAAATCCTTGGGTTTCCATACCTGGAACGAATCAAAGTGTGCAGAATAATGACAGGCATGAGTTGTCCTTCCACCACCCGTATTTTCCTGAAGTAATTTGCTACATGAACCCACCAAGCTTTAAGCTCTGCCACACAACAGCCTTTTGCCACCTCCATGACCTGTCTGCACGCACAGGAGTTCCCCCAGCCCTTCCCAACCCCTGGAAAACACGTTTTCTCCCAGAGAAAACCATTTTACAGCCAGTTGCCTGTGATCTGAATTGGTCACAAATTGACACTGGAAATGCAATGAGTGGATTAGCGCTGGAACAGGGCTGGATTCCAGCCCTAAAGCGAGTTAAGATCAGCTGTTTTCCTGGGAAAGGGCTGTTTAGAGGAAAATCCTCCCATTTCTGCCTATCTGAACTGCTGAGATAACCCTGAGAGCAGAGCTTGCTGCCTTTTTCTGGTGAGATTCCCATCTTTCCACTTCATTTACAGGATTTCCAAATCCTTCCCGGCGGACGGAGCCACTGCAGGAGAGCAGCCAGACCCGGGGTGGTGGCACCAGGACATGTCCCTGTCACCTCTGCTCCTCAGAGCCTGGCAGAGCCATCAAAGCAGCCCAGGTGCTTCTCCCCTCCCCTGGATGAATGACGGCTCCAAATGAATTCACCGCGCACCCGCCGCACCGGCACATCCCGACTTTTCTTGCTGGATAAGGAGCTGCCAAAGCAGAGATAAAGCCCGGTTGATACCTTTTATGCAGCACCTGAGCCCATTCAGCCACCACCTGCAGAGCCTTTTCATGGCACAGCTCAA
This sequence comes from Trochalopteron elliotii, assembly GCA_024734555.1. Lineage (NCBI taxonomy): Eukaryota > Metazoa > Chordata > Aves > Passeriformes > Leiothrichidae > Trochalopteron > Trochalopteron elliotii. The sequence continues at coordinate 51,457 of JANPWX010000101.1, read as the reverse complement.
CAATTTCACTTCTCCTCATTCCTCAATTGCTCAATTCGGGCAGGACAAAGAGCAGAGCCCAGGGCACGCTCAGAGCCTTCTGCCTTCCCACTTGGAGAGGCCCCTGCTGAGCATGGCTTTGAGGGACACGGCTGTGGATGACAAGGCCACAAAAAGCCTATGCTTGATGCCAAAAAAACAAGGCAGATAATTTGCATCTTCAGATGGATCACGGTTTATTCAGCGTTGAAGTGAAACTTCATAAGGAACTCTTCTTCTCCCAAACTTTTCCATCCCACCTAGCAGCAGAGAGGGTTGATAACATGTACCCTGATGCCATGAGGTGACCAAATGCCATCCAGAGCTGAGGGGTGGCTGGGACAGAGATGCAGAGATTCTTCTGGGAGTCCTCAGGAGTGCACCTCATCCCATGGCACATCCACATTCACATCCCAGTGCCTTTCCCAGCATCAGGACAGGCCCAGCCCCATCCTGCTGCAGATGCCACTCTCAATTCAAAATGAGTTTTTGAAGTGTTCAGCCAAGCAAGCCAAATCCCAAATTGCTTTATAAACACTCTGCATTCCCAACGTGGGCTGGAGACATCATCAGTGGGAGCAAAGCCAAGGCGGCTTGCAGAGGAACAATTTGGGATGAGGGAGGAAGAGCTGGAGCGCTGCCTCTGGGTGTTTTTGCTGTTCCGTGGGAAAACAGCCTCATCCGTCCTCCATCCTTTGGGGATTTTTACCCCTCTCTGCAGTATGGATGGCCATCAGCTCTGCACTGGTACCCACCACCTCTGTATTGATGGCCATTACTCCTACACTGGTGGCCACCACCTCTACACTGGTGGCTCTCACCTCTACACTGATGGTCATTGTCTCTACACTGGTGGTCACCTCTATCCTGGTGACCATTACCTCCACAGTGATGCTCATCACCTCTACATTCATGGCAATCAGCTCTACATTCATGGTCATCACCTCTACATTGATGGCCAACACCTCTACACTGGTGGACATTACCTCTAATGGTCATTGTCTCTACACTGATGGCCATCAGCTCTCCACTGGTGGCCAACAGCTCTGTATTGATGGTCACTGTCTCTAGATTGATGGCCATTACTCCTGCATTGGTGGCCAACACATCTACACTGGTGGACATTGCCTCTAATGGTCATTGTCTCTACTTTCATGGTCATTGTCTCTACAAAGATGGTCATCAGCTCTACACTGATGACCATCACTGTTACATTGATGGCCACCACCTCTATACTGATGGCCAGAACTCTACAATCATGGCCACCACCTCTACCCTGGTGACCATCACCTCCACAGTGATGGCCATCACCTCTACAGTGGTGGACTTTACCTCTCATGGTCATCGTCTCTACACTGATGGTCATCAGTTCTACATTGATGACCATCACCTTTATATTGGTGGCCACCACCTCTATCCTGATGGCCATAACTCTACACTCATTGCCAACACCTCTCCATTGGTGGAGATTCCATCCCGGCTCCAGCTCAGGAGCAGGGGTCATTCCCAGCCAAAGGCCTGGTGGTTGTAAGGCACATTCCATCACTCCAAGAGCTTTGTGCTTCCCTTCCCTCTTCCCATCCACATAAACACCCATTCAATTAAAGAGGTGATAAATGCCAGACCCCAGGAAGTTCATTCCTTGCTGGGATATGGATTTATAGGGAAGCAGCTCGGATACCATGGAGACAGCCAGCACTATAGACCCAGGGGAGACACTGGAGAAGAGAACGAGGTAGGGAATTAATAAAAAATGTTTTAATATAAAAATACCTCTGCTCCCAGGTTACATCTGTGCTGGAGGAAAGACACGGCAAAGGATGCTTGGATGCTCTCACATTCCCCAGCAGTTTACCTGCTTTGAGATTTTCATGGAAAAGGGACCCTTTGGGGAATGTTAAGAAAGAAACAGCAACAAGAACCATTGAGCCGGGACTTATTTGATTTCATTTGAGCAGGACCAGAGAGGGAAAAAAGGAGCTCTGCACATTCCGGCACATTCCTGAGTTATTTGGGAAGTTTTCCAGCTGTTCCCATAGATTGGCTTGTTTTTCTCCTTTTCCCAGCATCTGGCAATGGTGCTTTTGGAACTCAACAGGTCCTGAGGTGTTTCACAAAAAGGAGAATTGAACAAGGCTGGAAGAGCAGCAAAGGCAGAGCTTTGGGTTCATTTTTATCCTGAGGTTTTTTTTCCTCTAAATGGATAAGGAATTTCACCCCCTTGATTCCCTGCCAATGCCAGAGCGAGCAGTGGCATCATCCAGCCTGAAATTCCTCAGCCCTCTACATCCAAACTCCATGAGCATGACCAGGAAGGAAAAATTAGGATATGAGGGAAAATCTCTTCACTGAAAGGGCTGTCAAGCCCTGGCACATCCCTGGAGTGCTGTGTGGATGTGGCACTTGGGGACACGGATCAGTGGGTGGCCTTAGCAGTACTGGGGAAATGATTGGAATTGTCAATCTTAAGGATCTTTTCCAATATAAACAATTCTGTGGCTCTATGGAAGCAGCAGCCAAAACTCAGTGCCAACAAAGGCATGAGCTGAGCACCAGCATCCAGCAGATCCTGGCCCCTCCAGGCTGGAAGCACTCATCCCGTCCAACCCCATTCCACCTGAACCCAAAGCAATCCCAAACAGGAATCCAGAGAATTCAATTCTTGCCATTTCAAGCAGAGCCCATGTCCCCAGCCCAGAGATGGGAGAGACTCTCCTGCTCCTCATGGAGGAGGCTCTGCAGAGCCAAACCAGCAGGAGGAAACAGAAAAGCCCTGGAGAGCAAACGCTTCCCTCATCCCGCTATCTCCAGCCGATGGAAGCACTGGCTTTTGATGGATATTACTTAGGCAGCAAAATTCTCCTGCTGGCAGCTGGCACGCGAGATAACTACAGCCAAACCACAAGGGCTGCAGGAGGAGGAGGAAAAGGAGGAGGAGGAGGAGGGGGATCAGCCTCCCCGAAAAGTAGCTCCAACTCTATCGTCGCCTCGGAAAAAAACAAGTTCTTTGGAAAAAGCCAACTCCATGCATTTTTATTTGGAGGAAATAGAGGAGACGAGCTCTTCTCCAGCTGCGGGGAGAAGAGCTCAGAGCCAGGTGAATGCAAAGCAGCCCCTGGGGCTTAGCTAAAGCCAGCCTTGCAAACAAGTCATCCAAACAAACTCCACGCTCCAGGTGCCGCTTGCTGCCTTTGGGAAGAAGGACGCACTCAGAATCGGCTCCGAGAGAGAGAGGGTTGGGTGCACAGGGATGAGCAGAGGCGCCTCGACCTCCTTTTCTCTGATATATTCTCTGCACCCTGCTCCTCTGGCTGTTTCCAACTTCAGGTTGGAAAAGAAATTTTTTTGAAAGCCCTTTTGGAGCAACTTTGCATTGAGCCGGCTGCTTCCCCGGAACCCAGCTCCACTTTGGAATAGTAATAATGATTATTATTAATAAAAAGTTAATGCTGCTGTCACAGGAAGGATCTGTTTCTTTGGCTAGGCAGGGTGCCAGCACATGGATCCCCCACAGGCAGCCCTGCTTTGTCCCAAAGAGGATCCCAGGCACTGAGGGTGCTTGGAAAAAATCAGGAATGATGCTGGGATGTCACTCAACAGGGACGGGAAGAGCTGGCACGAGCGGAAGGACTTTTGGGACCATCTCTCAGTGGGGCACTTAATCAAAGGCATTTCCTTAAATCCCTTCCTCTCCAGCAAAGCAAATCCCGCTGCGTTAAGCACTTTCCCGGAGAAATCAGAGCCAAGCCAGCAATATTTCCATGGCATTTGAAAACATTCTTAAAGCACAAAGGAAAACTTTCCCCCTGGAGCATCCTCCACGTTAAGGAGCAGCCGCCGGCGCGGATTTGATGCTCCAGTGGGTAAGAAAAGCTCAGCCAGCCCCGATGTTTCCACATCAAACACGGAGGATCAAGCTGCTGCTTCTCCCCATTCCCAACCATCCTCTTGGCTCAGGATATTCCAGGCCCCTCCCCAAGCTGCTGCCTGCTGGGGGAAGATATATCCAGGTTTAATGTATGTATTAATCCAGGTATTGACTTTCCCGTTGTCAGTCGTTATCAAGATTTATCCGGCCTGATGGGCTGGCATCGATTGAGGGGGAGTGTATTCCCACGGGTCAATCCATTCTGATCCACAGCCTGGCATGAAGTCGATCCCTATTTATTATATGATCTACGAGCTCCATTACTTAACTGCCAGAGAAGGGAATGGGACGGAAAAGCAGGAAAAGGGAAAACAAGAGAGGCAGAAAAGAAGGGTCTGTCTTCCAAAGTGGGTGTTTGAACATGGATGGGGTTAGGGGGACAGGAATCCATGGCTTCCCCCTCCCGAAATACACCCAGGAGTGGGGAGAGAAGGGCAGGACCTGAAAGGCACTTTGGAAACACTCCAGGATCAGAGAAACATGGAATGGTTTGAGTGGGAAGTGACTTTGAAGATGATCTCATCCCACCCCCTGCCATGGACAGGGACACCTTCCACTATCCCAGGTTGCTCCAAGCCCCGTCCAACCTGGCCTGGAACACTTCCAGGGAAGAGGCAGCCTGTATCAAGGCCTCACAGGGAAGAATCTCTTCCCAAAATCCCATCTAACCCTGCCCTCTGTTCATGGGAAGCCATTCCCTGTGTCCTATCAGTGCCTGGCTCCAGCCTGGCATGGAGGAAAATAAGGTGGCAACTCTGTGCCTCAGTTTCCCTCCCACTGAACAGGATTTAGAGCTTCTCCTTCAATTCCCAGCACAGGAGGGAAGGCTGGGAGGATTCATTTTAAGTCCATTGAGGAGAAAAATCCAATTTCATAAAAGCCTGCAATAGTTTGGGTTGGAAGAGACCTTAAAGATCCTCTCAATTCCAACCCTTGCCATGGGCAGTGATGTCACTCAGGTTGCCCAGGGTTCCATCCCACATTGACCTTCAATTCATGGTTCATTAAAGCTCAAAAAACAATTTGGATGCCCTGGGGGGAACAGGGAGCTGGCTGCAAGCACCACTGAGCATCCACAGGGAAAAATCACATTCCATCTTAAGTGCCATGGTTTCCACCTTTCCCCTTTCCTCCCATCCTTCAAATCAAGTTCAATATCCCCAGCTTCCCGAGCATTAAAATTTACAAGCCCCAAATCCTTCCCAGCTGGGCTGTGCCTGTAAATGTCAGGAGATCTGGCACTGGGAGAGGCTCGGAAGAGTTTAAAGTTGAGCTTTGTCCAGACTTCTTCTGTGCCCACAGGGAACAAGGTCCAGGGATAGGAGAGTGTCCCTTGGGAAGGGCTTGTTCCTCCCAGCAGCAGAGCCAAACATTAAATATTGGCAAAATCTAGCATGGAAATCTATTATAAAATCAAAGTAAGCCCCAATATTTAGTCCATGCACTAAAGTTATCCATGAATAAACAGCAGAAGTGCCTTGGATATTCTTCCCATCCCTTGCTCTCATGCCTTCCCTATTAATTAGTGCCAGGGAATGTATTCCTGTCATTAAAACCTGTTTTCCACAGAGAAAAAAGAGCAAACTCTCATTTCATCTTCGGTATCAGGTAAGGACAGGGACTGGGTTTATCTCCACCCCCCCCCACCACCAGCAGCTCCAGGGAAGGGTTTAGGAGATGCTCCCTCTCCAGCAAAAACATTCCGAGTTCCTCTGCTCCAAAGGCACCTTCAACAAATTAATTCTCTTTACACAGTTCTGCCAAGGTCAGGTTAATTCCTAATGTTCCTCAATGCTCTCCTTGGTCTTCCCAGCAGGAACATAAATCATGGCCACACAGCCCTGGTGGCATCACCAGTGACACCCTGGGTAGTTGAAGTCAGCCTGGCATGACAAGGGAGGGGACAAAACCCAGCCTGAAGCATCCCAGAGAGCAAATCCCAGACTCCTTGCACAAACTCCAAGAGCCACCTTGGAGCTTTTGGCTAAAAACCCAAGGAATCTTGGAAAAGCTGCACCAAATACCCCTCACAAACCAGCGTGAGCTGAAAGCCCAGGCAAACTCCAGCTCAATTCTCCTCCCAGACTGGATAACCTCACTCCCTTCTCCCAAACAACATTCCCAACCAACAGGAGCCCCAAGAAGCTGCATGCAGTGTGCTCATCCCCTGCTTCCATTTAAGACTGGAGCCTTGGGAAGCATCGATAAACATCCAAATCCCCCCCCCTTTTTTTTTCTCAGAACCCTTAAATGTGGGAGTTTCTGCTTTCATGGGTGGCTGGAGCCATTTTAGCAGGATTAGGAAAGGACTTTATCCTTGAAAGGCCCCCCATGTGGGTGAGGTTTTACCTCTGTTCCTGCTCTGGGGCCAGCATCAGGAGTCCCAAGGAGCTGAGTTTACCCAGGCCTGGCTTTGTTGCGTTCCCCACCAGCAAAACCAGGTCGTTATTCCCACAAACAGGGAGATTTTCCAGCCCTTTCATCCCTGCAGAGCCGAGGACTTCACCGCCGTTTCCCGCCATCCATTAAGCAGCGCTCAAAGGCCCGCGCCCGCTCCTGCTCCAGACTAATTAAGATGGATGTTAATTGTCCCCAGCGCTCATTACCCAAGAGAAAACCCATTAGCGGCTCTGATGGAACCGCTCCCTGCACTCACCACCTCCCACTGGTGAAAAATGTTGGATTTCTGCTGTTCTGTCGCATTGGGAGACAACTCAGGAATCATGGAATGGGTTGGGTTGGGTTGGGAAGGACCTTAAAACCCATCCAGTGCCACCCCTGCCCTGGGCAGGGACACCTCCCACTGTCCCAGGCTGCTCCAAGCCCCAATGTCCAACCTGGCCTTGGACACTGCCAAGGATGGAGTGGCTGCAGCTTCTCTGGGAATTCCATCCCAGCCCCTCACCACCCTTTCAGGGAACAATTCCTTCCCAATATTCCTTCCATCCCTGCCCTCTGGCAGTGGGAAGCCATTCCCTGTGTCCCTCCAGCCCTTGTCCCCAGTCCCTCTCCAGCTCTCCTGGAGCAGCTTTAGGCCCTGCAAGGGGCTCCAAGGTCTCTCTGGAGCCTTCTCCTTTCCAGCCTCAATCTCACTGTTTTTATCATTGATGAAGATATTAAACAGTGCTGGTCCCATTTATCCACAAAAAACGGTTAATACAGAAAAAAATCAGATTTTTTCACCCAAACTATCCCACCCTCAGTCAGCTGCTGCCTCAGTTTCCCCTTCCATTTCTTCCCTGTGGGCCGTGCTGTTTGGATGGGGGAAATTTCTTTCTGCTAATGAGACAATCCCTGAATATCACAGGCAATCAGGAAGGAAAACGTCGGGATGGGGAAAAGTAAAAATAAACCCAGCTATAAATAACCCCCTTCCGGCAGCGCCGGTGGCACGACGTGGTGAAGCCCCTTCCCAGGGACACGCAGCTGCTCCCAGACGTGCAGGGAAAGGGAGATTTCTGCAACAGCCACAAGGAATTGCTGGGATTTTGTGGAAAAAACGGCCTCGAGTGGCCACTTGTGGGCTCCCAGAGGAAAAGTGGCCTAAACCACGACACAGAAAGTCCTGCCCTGGGAATGGGCACAGGGAGGGTGAGGAAATCCTGATATCCTGGGTTTATAGCCATAATCCCCTCCTCGGGCAGTTGGGAATGATTTTCCCCCACTCCAAGCAAAGCCTGGTTTAAAGTTGTTCCCATAAACCGGTGAGGAAAACTTGGGGGTCCCTTTGGGAAAGTCCTGTTGGAAGAGCAGTGCTGCCCCAGTGCCACCTCCTGGACCAATTCCCATATCCTACACCATTCCCAGTATCCTGAACCATTCCCAGTATCCTGGACCATTCCCAGTATCCTGGACCATTCCCAGTATCCTACACCATTCCCAGTATCCTGGACCATTCCCACCTACACTGTCCCCCTCCCAGCCTCATTCCCTACAACACCCCAGCAGCAGTTCTCATGGCAGAAAAGCCCCCAGGACTGTCATATCCTTTAGGAAAAACCTGAAACATGGATGGGAGGGAAACCTCCACATGGTGAGCAGGCTTTTCCCCACAGGAGATGGCCAGAAACTTCCCAAAAATATAGAATATATTTAATGAAATATAAAATATATTTAATAAAATATATCCTTCCCAGTCAAGGATAGACCAGACAAGGAGTGCCAGCACAAGAGCAAGGAAGCATCCTTGGATACAGGGATTAGATCAGACATCAGGAAAAGTTTTCCACAGTGGGGGTGGGGAGGCCCTGGCACAGGGTGCCCAGAGCAGCTGTGGCTGCCCCTGGATCCCTGGCAGTGCCCAAGGCCAGGTTGGACACTGGGGCTTGGAGCAGCCTGGGACAGTGGAAGGTGTCCCTGCCCATGGCAGGGGGTGGAGTGAGATGACCTTAAAGATGCCTTCCAACCCAAACTCTTCCAAAATCCTGATTCCTGTGCTGTCACAGAGCAGCAGAACAGAGCCCAAGAAGAAACTTCAAAGCAGGAAAAGTGTGTTTGGAATTTACCCCTGGGCTATGGGATGTGTGCCCACACATTCCTGGGCTTCCCAAAAATCCTCTGAGACTGAGCTGAGCCCCAGTGGTTTTCTTGCACCCCAGAAATCCCAGCAGGAGAAATCATATGGTTTTCCAGTTGGAATTGTAAAATTCTCATGGAATTGTGGAATGGTTTGGCTTAGGTTGGGAGGGACCTTAAAGCCCATTCCATTCCATTCCAGGTGGAAGGGACACCTTCCACTATCCCAAGATGCTCCAAGCCCCAATGTCCAACCTGGCCTTGGACGCTGCCAGGGATCCAGGGGCAGCCACAGCTTCTCTGGGCACCCTGTGCCAGGGCCTGCCCACCCTCCCAGGGAACAATTCCTTCCCAAGATCCCATCTAACCCCACTGTCCTTTGATTTAAAGCTGATTTGGTTCAACTTTCGAAGGATGCAGATAAAAGTGGGTTGTAGGAACAAACAAATGATGCCTGGAAATGTTGTGAGCTTAGGTTACATTTTGGGCAATTTAATAACTTTACATTTTGACCTTAGAAAAACAGGAGCAAGTGCAGCTGGAAGAGGAACAGGACGAGCAGAGAGCTCCACGTTCCTCACATTAATTCACCAGGATGCGGCAGCACACAGGCTGATTTTGTCCAACTGTCAAAAATGGCATCTTTCTGCTTTTATAGAAAGACCCATTAGAATGGAAAATGGAAGAGAAAACATTCCATGGCTCAAAAAAAAAAATATTAAAAACGAGAATCAAGAGATCCATTTCCCAGGTTTTGCTGTTGAATAGCCCTGAAAAGCTGAGCAAAGGGGGGCTACAAAGGGACGGGATGGAGCAGGATGGAGACGCCGCCTTTTCCTTTGGGAACGCGCTGTAACACATGGATGGGGGCTCTGACTCATCCATCAATACATGTGTTTGCACACTTTTCCAAAAGCTTTTTGGCCTGGAGCTACCCAATAGATGGAAATGCTGCGGAATTTTCCCCAGATGGCTCATTTTGGGTCCTGAATAAAAGGCATCGTTTTTCCAGCCGCCAGCTGGGGAGAGCTGGCCCCGCTTTGGAGCCACCCTGACCCCAGAGGGTGAAACTCCCAAGGAAAACACAACTCATGAACCCACAGGAGCAGGGAGCAAGGGATGAGGTAACACAGATTCGGGGTGAAATCCTTTTGTTTTGGACAAAGAGGGAGCAGAGCACCTGCAGAGCCACCCCATCTGGGATCAGGGACTGGGAGGTGCCACTTTCAAGGGAAAATTAGGGACATTAGGGAAAGATGATGCAATATTTCATCACTGATGGCTGTTGGAAGCGGTGCCATTCTGTTGTTTTTTGAAATGCTGCCAGGAGGAAAATTCAACCTCACCTTGGGGAAACTTCTCTGGGAGAAAATAACCCAGGGTGGGATGAAAAGCAGGACCATGTCCAGTCCTATGGCTGAAAGCACAGTCTGGAGGTGAAGGAAATAATGGGATTCCCTGGAATAAATGTATTTCCCATGACAACAGCTGCTCTAGGAGCAGTTGCAGCCTCTTTGCCTCCAGGCCAGGTGGGATTTTTTGCCCAGCCAAGCATGGATTACACCAGGAGACTCAGTGCTGCATTCCCATTGGGAATGTGGGTGAGGGCAGGTATCTGGGAATGCCTTGAGACCAAGAAATCTGTGCAGGTGTCGAGTGGTCTTGGGAGCCCCCAAATCCCAGTTTGTTCCCACAAAAGCTGCAAGGAGTCTCCCAGTCTTCCAATTCCTAAAGGGGCTCCAGGAGAGCTGGGGAGGGATGTGGGACAAGGGATGGAGGGACAGGACACAGGGAATGGCTTCCCACTGCCAGAGGGCAGGGCTGGATGGGATATTGGGAAGGAATTGTTCCCTGGAAGGGTGGGCAGGCCCTGGCACAGGGTGCCCAGAGAAGCTGTGGCTGTCCCTGGATCCCTGGCAGTGTTCAAGGCCAGGTTGGAATAACCTGGGACAGTGGAAGCTGTTGCTGCCCATGGCAGGGCAGGGACTGGATGACCTTTAAGGTCCCTCCCAACCCACCCCAAACCATTCTGTGATTCCATGACACTGGAATAAAACATGACCCTGGATAAAACAAACCATTCCTGTCCAGAGCTCCCCTCCTACAGCAGAACGACCTGCCTGGACAGACTTCTGGGTTTGCTGTGTCCTCCACACCACAAACCACAGCACATGGAGAACACCCATTCCTGAGGGCAGGAAACTCAACCCAACGGCACCATTGGCCCAGAGGAAAAAACATCGGGAGGAAACACCAAATTTTTGGGCAGAGAAAACAAATTTTTGGACAGAAAAAAAACGATCCCAACCTGGTGATGATGGCAAGGTGGGGAGGGCTCATGCAGGCCCCCATGAAGAGCACCACATTCTCGTGGCGGGTCTGCCTGTAGGCCATGACCTCCCTCTTGAAGGCCTTGAGCTGGTCCTCGTTGTCGCGCTCGATGTCGATCAGGCGGATGGCCACCTCCCCGTGCCAGCGCCCGTGGAACACCTGCCCGAAGCGCCCCTTCCCGATGAGCTCCCCGATCTCCAGCTGCTCAAAGGGGATGTCCCACTCCTGCAGGAAGATGCTGGTCTGGCTGGCCTTGCGCGGGAAGTTGCGCGCGGAGAGCAGCGAGAGGTTCATCTCCTCAAAGTCGTCCTCGGACTCCTGCACCTCCTCGGCGCCTTCTTCGTTCTGGGGAGGGCAAAGGGTGTCAGGGAGGGTGAGGAAATCCTGATATCCTCGGTTTATAGCCATAATCCCCTCCTCAGGCAGCTGGGAATGATTTTCCCACACTCCAAGCAAAGCCTGGTTTAAAGTTGTTCCCATAAACCAGTGAGGAAAACTTGGGGCTCCCTTTGGGAAAGTCCTGTTGGAAGAGCAATGCTGCCCCAGTGCCACCTCCTGGACCAATTCCCATATCCTACACCATTCCCAGTATCCTGAACCATTCCCAGTATCCTGGACCATTCCCAGTATCCTGGACCATTCCCAATATCCTGGACCATTCCCAGTATCCGGAACCATTCCCAGTATCCTGGACCATTCCCAGTATCCTGGACCATTCCCAGTATCCTGGACCATTCCCACCCACACTGTCCCCCTCCCAGCCTCATTCCCTACAACTCCCCAGCTGCAGTTCTCATGGCAGAAAAGCCCCCAGGGCTGTCATATCCTTTAGGAAAAACCTGAAACGTGGATGGGAGGAAAATCTCCTCCCACAATGAAGTTGTGGGGAAAAAACCCCTCTGATCCAAGTCCTGCTGGCTCGGACCCAGAGGAACCAGGAAGGTGTTTCCCAAAGCCAATGGAGCAGCCCTGTTCTACTCAAAGTTGGCAGAATCCCAGATTTTCGTAGAATCATGGAATCCTTTAGGTTGGGAAAACTCTCTGAGATTGACTCCAACCCTTCCCCAGCATGGCCAAGGCCACCACATGTCCCCAGGTGCCACATCCACAGGGCTCTAAATCCCTCCAGAGCCGGCAGCTCCACCATTTCCCTGTGGAGCCATTTATTTACCCTGGGCTTAAATTTAAGATTGTGACCCAGCAGAGATTTAATTAATTTGTCTTAAAACAGTTTCATTCTCCCCTGGATGAGCTGTGCTCTGTTAATTCCCATCATTCCCAGACCCCTTGATGGTCCATTTAGACTTCCTACAGGATTTACAACATCCTTTAAAAGCTCCATCCTCATCTTCCCTCTCCCCTCCTTCCCTTCCACTGCATTTTTAATGCATCCTAAAAACATCTCATTGAATTCCAAACTCGAAGCCCAGGAGGGTCCCTCTCCACAGGGCGGGGACACGGATGCCTGGACTTTAATTCAATTATCAGCAACTCTGCTGCACAGATGGGAAATGTCTCCATTTCCTAGGAAATGTGCCCCAAGATATCCTTAAACCCAAGGCCCATTAAGCACAGGAGCTGTCTCACCTCCGAGGTGGGCTCCACTTCAATTTGAAGCAACGGGTTTCCTTCCAGGCTGTTAAAAGAATTACAGAATTAACACCATGGAAAAACACTGGGATCTGGGGAGCAGTCCCTCTTCCTGCCCCAGGGATAAAGGGACCAGGGAGGAGGAGGTGTCGCTAACCCAGGGAAAGGGATGGATTTACCCCCCCACAGACCCTGACCACTCTCGGGGCATTTCAGGGATTTCTAAGATTTCTTTGCAACCAACACCAGCCAAAGCAGAAGTGCAGAAGGAAAGAAAAGGAATTTTTGGATCGTTTTGGATCCTCTCCCTGCTGTAAAGCACCCAATTCTGCCTGGTTTTCCAGTTCTTCTCCTTCCCTGTCCACTCAGCACCCCCCCACCCCAACGTCCATGACCAGGGTCTGGCTGCTCCTGACAATTAACACGGAATTAGGGAAATTCTGCATGAGGGATCACCTGGAACAGCTCAGGTGGTTTCAAACATCATAGAAATAGATTATAAATTATTATTATTAATCACATAAGTAATAAAATCCCTTCCAAGGGGAATTCTGCTCCCCAGGCCACCTGGACATGGCGATCCTGCGAGTTCTGTCCCATTCCATGGCCACTAAAGATTATAAATCCCAGGATCCTAGCCAAAAGGAGTCAATCCTGGTGTTTTCAGCAGCTTGGGAAGCCCAGGTGGCTGCAAAACCTCTCCATGGATGGGTGGTTTGCAGGAGCAGCCAGCTCCTCATTGCTATCCCAGGCACAAATTCCTGTCTCCTGAGGATCCAGAGATGTTTAACCCAGCCAAGCCCAGGATGGCTCGCATGGGATGTTCTCAGTGGAGGGAGCCAGAGGGAATCACGGATTTTGGATATTGAAAGCTGTTCCTCCCAAAAAATCCTATGTCTTGACACCGTCCTTTAAAAAAAAGGCTTTGACTTCACCATTTTTCCATGAATTCCCACAGGACAGTGGTTCCATCCTTTGCTCCACTGGATCCCCAGTGGAATTTGGAGAGTGTGGATGAGCCAGCCACAACCTGGGGCCAGATCTGATCCCTTAAACCACTGGCTTGTGAAATCCTTGGAAAATGGTCTTTAGAGAAAGGATCAGGAAGGACACAGCAGTGGAATGTTGCTGCTGGAGAGGCACAGGCACCAGGACATCAGGAAATGATGGATTCAGGCTCGACCTGCTGGAGGGGGATGGTTCTAATACTGATCAGATGCTGCTTTGCCCAACTTTCAACCCAAAGTTCATTGGGTTTGAAAATACTGAAAGTGGTAAAGGTATCCTGGTTACCTGCTTTTAATTATAATTTAATTAATCTCTTGGGTTTTCTGGACTGAAATTGATTTTTTTTTTCTAGCAGTGAAGAGCTGTGGGTTATAAATTAACCCCCTGCCCTCCTGCTCAACCTTCCAGAGCTGCAGGGTCTCCCCAGGACCACCTGAGCCCCCAAGGCCAGGGGAGCCCCTGTGGGTGCCTGGAGGATTTGGGGTGCATGGGGAAGGGGATGGGGAGTCACTCACATGGGGTTGGAGGTGACAGGGTGCAGGACGACCTGCGGGGCTCGGGTCGGCGTCTCAGGCACCACATCTGGGAACAAGGGAGAGGAGTCAGAGACCTCCATGGGAATTAAATCCCACCCTTCACCCCCAGGTCCAGTTCAGTGACACCCTGAGCAGGGCTGGGTGTCACTTAGGGCCACCCAACGCTGCAGCATCAATAGGCTTTGAGGAGAAATCCCACCCTGGCACAAATCTGAGGGTTTGGATCTGTGCACCCACCCCCACCTGGAGAAATCCCACCATCCCAGGAAAAATCCCAGAGAGCCTTACCTGGGAAAATGAACTGCTGCTTGTACTTGTAGTAATGGGAGGCTGGAAAAGAGGAAAAAAATGTTCAACATTGACCTGTGGAGCTGGGAAAGCTCCAACCTGCACCCAGCTCTTCACCAGGAAACCTCAGCCCCAGTTGTGTGAACCCCTCCTGTGTGATCCAACCTCTCCCACTTCTACATCCTCCCATATGGAATATTCCATATTCCAAAATGGCACATAGGATGCCCAGGTCAAAAAATTAAGACTTTTGCTGGATTATAACTTGATTTCCACCTCCCCCCATCACTCTTCTGCACCATTTGGAGAGTGCTGATGTCATCCATGGAGTCACTGGTGGGGTTTGGACACCAGTTTGCCAGCAGGGTTTGAGTTCTGGCCCTCAAGAGGAATTTGGGAACCTCCTGGCATCATGGAGACTTTGCCAAGTAATGGGTTTGGAGCTGCTGCCCATTTGGGCCACATTCCACCCTCTTTTCCCTGGTTTGGAGCTGTGTCCTTCCAGGAAGGAGTCCCAGGAGCCACAGTCCAACACCAGAGCTGGGAGAGGCTCCAGGTGTTGGGAACATCCACTGGCTCCTGTAGCCCTGGTTCGTTCCTGAGATGTTTTGGTTTTCTGAAATTCTTTTCCCAGGGAATTTTCTGTAAACAAGAGAATTGTTTTTGTAAACTGTACTTTGTTTACATTCTTTTCCCGAAGGGGGGACGTCTTGATGTCCCTCTGGTCTGACCAATGTGAGTGAAGAGGTTTGCCTTTGTTTCACCAATCCAATTGTTCTGTGTAGAATAGTATGAAAGGGAGACACACCCCAAAAATAAAGGAGTCATTTTCAGGCCTTCTGAGGTTGGAGTCTTGTGTTGTTGTGGAGTACAACAGTGTCAGGTCCCATCTCCAGCCCAAGGATTGATCCGATCCCACGGGCAGGCAGCTCATAGGTGTGAAGAACTCAGATCTGCTGAGGCCACCAGAGGTTGGCAGCAGCTCAGAAGTCACCTTCTTATCTGCAAGACCCCCAGGGCCATCCCTCAGCTTCCCCTCTCCAGCTTGGAGACCCCAGAGTCCGACCCCAGCCCTGCAGCAGGACCTGAGCCAACATCAAAGGAGGCTGGAAGGTAATTCCAGCAGGAGAAGGTCACTGTGTCACAGCTTCCAAACTCAAATCCTAATCCCTTAGATGACCACCTTGATGGGATAAACTACAGAAAACTTCCCGGCTGCGAAGATGAAAGCAGGGTCAGTCCTGCTTTGGATCCCATTCTGCTCCTCAAGGAAATAAAACAGGGAGCAAACACCCCCCAGAGCTGCCAGGGTCTGATCCTGCCCTGCTCCATCCCTGCTGGCCAGGAATGCATTCCAGGTCCCCAAAATGGGGGTGAAATCTGTGGTTTCTGCTTTAAACCATGAGAAATAATGTCCCAAAAAAACCCAGAGGGGAGGGGTCTGCCCCAGAAGTGACCCGTGGTGGGGTCACCAAAGGCTGGATCCCCCAGAGCCAGGCAGGGCCCAGGGCTGGCCCAGCAGGTGTGTTGGGATGCTGAGACACCAGGATATATGGGCTCTGGAAGAACTCCTTGCACTGGGTTGTGGCCCTGATTTCTTCAGCCTTCTGATGTTTACATTCTTGTACTGAAGTTCTCACTGTAACATAAACAACGTGGATTGTTTTCACGTTCCTCTCTGTGATGGACTTCTAGTTTGACCAGTGGGGTCAGAGAGGTGTCAACCTCATGGCCCAAATGCTGACTAAACCCCAAAACCTATTTAAACCCTAAACCCAAAATAAATTTCCTTCCTTTTTGCCCTGACACTGACTGTGTGAGTGTCCTTATTTTGTGTCCATCTGGCCACACTGGCTCACACCAGTGGGGATCCCATGTCATGTCCTCACGGATCTTGGAGGCTCCAGGGTTGTGCCTGGTGAAATCCTGATCCTATGGATGGGTCACACCATTCCTGGAAGTGCCCAGGGCTTCCTCCCAGCTCCTCTGCTGTCTTCCTCGTGCCATTCCAGGATCCTGCCTGAGTTCCAGGTGCTCCAAAGGGCTGCCACAACTCCAGGAACACGAGGACACGATGAGTGGTTGATTGCTGAGGGGTTTTCCCAGCTTTTGGAAGTGTTTGTTGTTGCAGTGATGGATCCTGCCAGGCAACCTCCTCCTCCTCCTCCTCCTCTCTGGTTGAAGGCTTCTCAGGATGGAAACACAAAGATTCTGCCTGGTTCCACTGGAGAAGCCATCCTGATCTTCCTTCCAACCCCACCAGTTCATTAATCCCGGGATTTGGGGGGTGCAGGAGAGACCCCAACCTTCCAGCTGCTCCAGCAAAGAGGTCATGGATCAAGCAGGGCTTCCAGGACAGCCAGGACAGCTTCAGCACACCAGAGATCCCCTCTCCCCTCACCAGCTCTTTTTTGGGAGCAGGTGGACACACTTCCAGGAGTAATGCTGAGCCATTCCCTCCTAGAAGGGACCTTTCCTGGAGCAGCAGGGCATCCCGAAGGAAAGCTGGGACAGGCTTTGATACATCCTCAGCCCAGGAGGAGCTTTTGGGGCCATCTGCCATAACTTCTGTGTCCTGCAGCCACCAGAACCTCCCTGCCTCTCCCACCATCTCTGAAGAGACGGAGCAGATGGATCCCAGGTCCAGATTCCATGGGACAAGCCACGTCAGACAACCCCAGAATCATCTGTCACCCCACATATGCTGCCAACCTGTTGGGGACCCAGCAACCCAAAACCACGATGGGCTCTGTCACTCTGATCTTCTTCAGCCTTCTGACGTTTGCATTTCTGTAGTGGAGTTTCTCACAGATTTTCACGTAAACCAAGCGATTGTTTTCATTCTTCTCTTGAGGAAGGACAATTGATGGACTTCTAGTTTGACCAGTGGGGTTGGAGAGGTGGCAACCTCATCCTGCAATCCCTGGTCATTGTCCAAAATCCATATAAGCCCAAGTAGAAAATAAACGTCCCTCTTTTTGCCCTGATGACCCGACTGCATGCGTGTTGTCCATTTCATGTCCTATAGCAACAGGGGTCACCTCAATTTGCCCTCACAGAGGGATCAGCCACTGGTTTGCATTTGCACCTCAGGTGAAATGCCATGGAAAATCCATTCCTGGAAAGGTTTTGTACTCTCAAGAGCAGCAGAAGTTGGGCTGGCTGCAGCCTTGGAGGATTCTAAGATTGGATCAAGCCTTGAGCTCTGACCCTTCTTCATGCAGGAGGTTTGGCCAGAGACCCCCAACCTGAATTATCCTAAACTCGTCTTCTCTCCTGATTTCTGTTGGAACCCTGGAGGTTGAAAATTTCAGGCTTTCTGAGCTAAAAGGTGCTGACCCTCAAGCAAGCATCACGTTTGACCTGAGGCCATGGAACAGGCTTCTAAAACTGAGTGATAGCACTGGGGTTGTGGGAGTGGAGTTTGGATAGTATTGTGTGATCTCACAGGGTGTAAAACTTAGATTTAAGATTTTAGTATATGGTAATATATATGGGGCAAGATGGAGGATTTTGGGCATTGTCCAAGTCCTTCTTCACCTTCTTCTTCCTTCTTCTTCATGGGTTTGGGTGGTTTTCTGTAACTGGGTGAAGAAGGTCTGTATTGTGGGCCTTGGGAGGTCATTATTGAGTCAGAAACATAAATAATACAGGCGTCACCTTGTTGTTGGGTAATTAGTGCTTAAATAACCTTGGAAAGAGTCAGAGGTGCTCCATTTTACCTCATTTCTCTAACTTGCTAGTTAGAGCTCATGGCTCCCGAGTCTGTAAATAGATAAGAAATAATAAACATCCAAGTGTGGACTCAAAACCTACGTGTTATTCATCCTGACCTTGGCAAGGAAAAAAAGAAATCAGAACCATCACAATTCCTACCTCAACCTTCTCCCTATCTCATTGTAAATCCAGGAAGGGAATTAACTGGACCTGCCCCACATCCCAGGGACATCCCAGGACACAAATCCCTCTCAACAGGGGGACAGGTGGGGACAGTACCTGGCAGGTTGAACTGTTTCTGCTGCCGGGGGCACTGCGGGGACGGGTGCAGGGGGGACGGGGGGGTGGCGCTGGGCGGCAGCGGCGGCGCCGGCGAGGACGGCGTGGATGACGTGGTGGACGAGGGGTTGCTGCTGGAGTCTGGCTGGTAGGGCACCGGGATGTGGTCCTGGGGGGCACGGGAGAGGAGGAAAAACACAGGGGGGAGGAGGGAAAACACAGGAGTTGGTGAGAGCAGCGTCGGTCGGTGCCACCCCGAGGTGCAAAGGACCCCGGGTGACAAGTGACAGCTGCATCATCACACCCGCCTCTCCCTAGAAAACACCCAGAGCTTTTCCCAAAGCTGTTTGTATTCCCTCACTGTTTGTATTTCTCACCATAAATTGGGTCCTTTCCCACCCTCACCCCCAGCTGAGATCTCCTGGCTCTGCACAGCCACGGCCACCAAGGACAGAATTGGGGCCACCACCTCGGGGCTTGGTCCTTGGGGACAACAAGGTCCTGGTAGCTCCTGCTAAGCTCCATGGAGCCAAACCTCAGGGCCTTGCAGGGAGCACAAGGATCTGGAAAGAGCAGCTAATGTACCCCAAGATATCCCTCACCATTCCTTGACTCTTCCCAGTCAAGGCCAGTGATTTTGGGATGGGTGAGAAGGGACCACCAAGAGCCAACAAGCAGGAAAACCTGTTTGGATATCTCGGATCCAAAAAGAAAAATTGAGACAAGAATTTCTCCCCTTTCTGCCCAGTTTGGAGCCACTGAACAGGGTCTGAGCACTGCTGAGCACTCCCATCTCCACAGAATTTCCCTCCAAGGTTAAAAAATCTGCATGAGCTTTCCCCAGCAGGTAATTTTGTCCTAATTATTTAATTCTTAGATGAGCTGGGCTTTCCAGGAAACCCATTTTGGTCATCATTCCATGCTCAGGTTTTAGTCAGGTGAATTCTTTTTTAAGCAACCAGTGAAGGTCACAACAATAAGGGGGGTTGGAATTAGACGGGGGCTTTCATGGGAATTTCATGGGGGGTTGGAATTAGAGGAATTTAAGGTCTCTTCCAACCCAGGCCATTCCATGATTTCATTCAGGGTACCTTTAAAGAAATGCTTTCAGAAATAGCAAAGTAAGAAGGGGCCCATGCTGAAACAAGGATATTTATAGGGGGAATTTCAACCTGAATGGGAGTGCTCGGGACTAAAGCACCACCCCAAGACAACAAAACAAGAACAGATACCTACGCCAAGGAATTACTAAAAAAATTTAGGTTTAAAATCAGCATCTCCAGGAGCATCTTGGTACCCAGGCTTTTCCCAGAACTGAGATCTGGAAGATGCTGAGAGCTGGAGGAGCTCAGTCAGGCTTTGGGAATTCAGGGTTCTGTTGTTCCATTCCCCATCACATCAGTGATATCCCTCTTTTGGAGCACTTCCAGCCTGCCAACCCCTCACCCTGCCCTTCCTCCAAGGAATTTTCCACTGGAGGCCAACAGGCTTTAAATTCCATCAGAACCAAGCCTGTGCTGGGTTTATTGTATCAAGGCAGAGCAGGAGTGAGCCAGGTGCTCTGTCAGGTCTGGCTTGAGCAGCTCTGCCAGGGACAATCAAATTCCAGGCTTGTTTTATTTGCAACAATAAATTTGTTATTTATTGAAGTCTCACAGGGAGCAGAGACCTCAAACCACCCCAAATTCAGCTTGGACCTGGAGACTGAGAGGCCACAATGGAGCAGGACTGGGACAGTAGGGTCCTGGCTGTTCTGGAAGTGCTGATCCCATTTGATTTTTACAAGAAATAATTTCATTGGATACATGCCCAGGGAAGGGAACAGAGCTGGGGAAGGGGCTGCAGCCCCAGGAGAGGCTGAGGGAGCTGGGAAAGGGGCTCAGCCTGGAGAAAAGGAGGCTCAGGGAGGACCTTGTGGCTCTGCACAAGTCCCTGACAGGAGGGGACAGCCGGGGGGGTCGGGCTCTGCTCCCAGGGAACAGGGACAGGAGGAGAGGGAACGGCCTCAGCCTGGGCCAGGGGAGGCTCAGGGTGGATATTGGGAATATTTCTGCATGGAAAGAGCTGTCCAGCCCTGACACAGCTGCCCAGGGCAGGGGTGGAGTCATTTTTCAGCAGTGATATGGATGTGGCACTTGGAGACAAGGGACACTGGTGGCCTTGGCAGTGCTGGGGGAACAACCAAACTCAGTTTCCATAAAAGATCTTTCCCTGCCTGAAAGATCCCACGATTCCCTGCAAAGCTGTGGGTATTTGGGTGCAGGGGGCCCTGTCCCTGTGGCAGGGTGTGGGCACAGGGGGCTTGGGGCTCACCTTGTTGAGTTTGTTGGTTTTGGGGAGCGTTTGGCTGACGTGCAGGTCCGAATACCGGGGGGGTTTCCTCAGGGGGTTGTTGATGTCGCAGGGCACCGACTCTGTCCGGACTAACCTTGCTGGATTAAGAAGGGAGAGAGGGAAAAGGGGATGGAGAGGAGGGGGAGAGAGAGGGAAGGACATCAAAGCTCAGCTCGGGGTCACCCTGTGCTTGCACACCGCTCTCCAAAGCGATTCCCGCGGCACTTCCAGCCTGGGATGGCAGCTGAACTTCAGGATCCTCCTGCACCCCGGCCACAGCCAACCCCCCCAGGGTGTGAGGCAGAAGTTTGGAGGGTCCAGCAGCTGCCACAGCCCCTCTGTGAGCCGGGGCTCAGCCAGCACAGTCCTGTTCCTTGCTGGAGCATTTTGGGGTGAAGGGAAGGAGCTGGCTCAGAACACTCCCAGCAGGGAGATTTTTTTGGGGGAAAAGTCAGCCTGAAGGTTGGAGGGGCTCGGGAATGGTTCGACTCCAAGATAATGGATTTAAGAGCTGGGTTTGGGGGTTTTTTGGGGCGAGTAGGGAGGTATTTCAGTGATGCTGAGGCCACCCCAAAGCCATGCTGCTCCTAAAACACACAGTGGGCAGCTCCGCAACATCACGGCCCTAAATCCCAATTCCTGCCCATCCCAGGAGCCCGAGTGCCCCGGGACGCTGCCTTCCCTGCCTCCCGGGCAGGGTTTGCAGCAGCTCCGAGCCTGACCGGGGGGATCTTCAACCGCTTCCACCCAAATTTGCTGCAAGCGAGGGCGTGGCGGTGGGGGGGAGGCTGTAAAACTGCCCCCTCTGAGGTGCCACCAAGCAAAATCCTTTTCCCCGGGATTAAATCAAGGAGTGTGTTTGGAGAGGGACATTTAACACAAAGGAACAGCTTTAAGAGCTCAAAATTCAAGGCAAGAGCGATTGGAAGCGTTTCCCTCAGGCAGTCGCGGTCCTCTGGCCAGCAAGGGAGCCAAAAATCTGGAAGAAAAGAGGTGGGAAGCGCCGCCCCGCCGTCCTGCTGCAAAGTTCTGCCTGTCTCTCTGCGGATTTCAGGCCGGGCTCTCCCGCAGGAGAGCGGGATAAGGCAGCTCCAAAAAAGCACCACGAGCATCCGCAGGGCCACCGCCGCGTCCCCGGCGCGGGGACCCCGCATGCACCGGGAGGTTCGGGGTCCCCCAATCCGCCCTGAGCTCTCGACAGAAGCAAAAGGCCAAAACCTGGTTGGACTTACCCCGTGCGGTGGGGAATCTGAAAAGAAAAGGAGGCAGGGGGAGGGTGGGTGGAAGTGGTTTGCAATGCAAATCTGCCTCGCCCCGACCGGCTCGTCTCCCTACAAGCGGAAAAAACGGTGGGTAACATTTCCCCCGGAGAGCCCAAGCGGTTCGGGAGCCTCCGTCCCGCCGGGGACCCCGCCTTGGGCCCGGCTCCCGAATCGCCCGGGGGGGCTTTTGAAAGTTTTACCCGCTGGCAACATCCCCGGAGCGCGGAGCGGGGAGGAGAGGGGGCCTCACCTCCGCGGTGGATGATCAGCAGGTGGCACGGAGGCGCCTCTTTGGTGCATTTGTTGTGGCACTTGAGCCTGGCAGGGCACAGAGAGAAAGGAGTGAGAAGGGAACAGAGGTGGATGGAGAGTTTATGGAGTGACAGGATCAGGGGGAACTTCTTCCCGCTGCCAGAGGGCAGGATTGGATGGGATTTTAGGGGAAGGATGTGATGGGATGGGATTGGATGGGATTGGGGGGAATTTGGGGAAGGAATTGTTCCCTGGGAGGGAGGTTGAGGCTGTGGCTGCCCCTGGATCCCTGGAAGTGTCCAAGGTCAGGTTGGAGCACCCTGGGGTAGTGGGAGGTGTGGCACTGGATGGGCTTTAAGGTCCCTTCCCATCCAGGCTGTTCTGGGATTCCATGATGGAGCTCAGGGCTTTTTCCTCCTTTTCCCCTTGGCGAAGTGACTGCATGCAGGGCTTTGGTTGCTCACTCGGGCTGAGTGAACCCTCCAGACTCCCTCCTTCCCATCATTCCCAAGCAGCAGGCTCAGGGATGAGGAACAGCATGGGATGCACATCCTGGAGAATCAGGAAGGGCTGACTGGGGCTGCACACCCTTGGAAAACACATCCATCCCAATGGAGCAGCACAGAAATTCCCAAACCGGGGGGCTCTGCCCAGCTGCCCCGTTCTCTGCCAGCTGGGGGGGGGACCAGGCTTGAGGACATCCCAAATTGTCACTTCTGCAATAAAAGGAGCAGAGTCCTGCACTGGGAGGAAGGGTTTACTGGAAGGTGGGACAGGAGGAGCTTTAAGGTCCCTTCCAGCCCAAACAATTCCATGATTCCATGAAATCCCCGTTCCCACCATTCTGCTGCTGGATGCTTAATTAAATTCAGGAGCAGCAGAGGGGGAGGAAGTGGCTGCCCCGGTCCCCGATGTGTCTCTGTCATTGTGCTCTCCTCTCCTGGCTTTATTAAGGACATTTAACCAAAATAAAGACTGGATTTACAGCCCCTAGATATTCTGCAGAGTTTTTCCCGGTTTATGGAGCCAGGGCAGGAGTCTGGAGGACTTCACCCCTGGGTGATGCATATAGGCATAGGCAGACTCCCAAATCTTCCCCATTCCTCCTTAATTAAGGCTGGAAACGCATCCCCAGCTCACACTCTGCCAGGCCGGCAGAAAGTCATGGGGGAAAAGGGAAAAATGAGGAAAGGATTTATCAAAACAAGGGGAAATGATGGGAAGAAAAAAAAAAAAAAAAAAAAAAAAAAAAGAACGGCAGCTTCAAGTCAATGAGCTGGGTAATGAAAATTCAGGAGCTGCCCGTGTTAGCTTTTATTACAAAGCTGTTCCTAGAGGGAAAGGCAGGAATTAATTCGGTATTTGAGGCTTGGGGGGTTTGGGGTCCGGTTGTTTGTTTTACCTGTTGGTTCCCCTCTGCTTTCTGGGGAAAGCAGTGCGGGGGCAAGACTGGAAAAAAATCTAAATGCCTCGTGTTCACTCCCAACTTTTGACTGCCAGGAAATAGATTTGTTCTTTTCTGTAGGATTACAGGGAGCAGGATTTGCACAGCCAGAGCCACAGCATCCCTGATCCCGGTCAGGGAACAGACACAACATCCCTCCTCCAGCACGGGAAAACCTCCAGCTCCTTGAGCATGGATGCGACAGGAATCACCCCTTTAAAATCCCTATATTTGTTAACATCCCTTCCAGAAAAACCCCACCAGCTGTGGAGTAACCGAGCGCTTCTCTGCAGGTTTAAATCCCAATTTACCAACTCATCAGCGCTTAATCAGCGGCAGCAGCGATCGTTACCGCTCCGTTACCCGCAGACAATCACACATTCCCGGGTCCCAGCCCCAGGAAAGGCAATCCTGGCTCCAGCAGCAGCTTCCCCGAGTGCCGGTGGCTGCACGGGTCTGCCCAAGGCTGGGCTGTGGCGGATTTGAGAGCAGCCGAACCAGCCCCAGCCTCTGCCTCGCTGTTTTCTCAGTCCTGCCCCACTTCCTCCCCTCTCCTCTGCACCACGGATTGACTGATTCGGGGTGATTTGGCTCCTCAGGGCCTGCCAGGACGCAGAGGTGCCCAAAACTTGGCAGAAATAGAGGCTACAGCCCAAAAGTGTGGGCACAACCCACCCGATGCCCAGAGCTATCCCCGCCTGCTCCAGCACATCCAGCCCCCGTGTCCTGCAGGTAATTCCGCAGGGAATCTCCATAACGTGGGGCTCTAAAGCCAGGCTTAGGCATCTGTCAGGATCTGACTCAGAGCTCTGGAATGAGCAGAGCCGGGGTCTGGCAGGCACATCCTCCCCGAGGAGCCTGAGCCCATCCCAGACACAACCCCAGCCCTGCTTTGGGGTGTTGTTCACCCCATTCCACATCTCATTAAAACTTCCTGGGAGGATGAGCTGGCCAGGGCCTGGTTGGTCTTTCCATGCCCAAATCCCTGCTCGGCTCCCCCAGGAAAAGCCCGATTATCCCCTCACAGGTTTAAGGAGTGACACAAATAGCCCCGGCACGGCGCCGTACTTGCAGTTTTTGCATTTTAAGCCGAACAACATTCCCTTCCCGCAGACGGTGCAGGTCTGAGACATCCAGTACTTGGTGGAAAACCTGTGGAGAGAAACACGGAGAGAGTGGCCAGGGAGAGCTGAAGCCTCACTTATCTCCCTGCTTTATCCTCTCTCTGCTGCCCTCAAACTCTGCTGCAGGTGTTGAGGAATGTTTCCAGGGGTGCCAAAACACAACCCTGAGCCTTCCTTTGGTTCTGGAAGCTTGTTCCAAAGGGAATCCAATCCCAACTCCCTGTGATTCCCCACCTTTGCCCACCCCAAAACCCCTCCCTGCCCTGGGGACCAACGTTTCCAGCCCCTTGGGAAGCAGATTCCCATCAAACAGCAGCATTCTTCCCAGTGCTTTTCCCTCCTCAGTGAGATAGGGAAGGGTTATAATCCAGAGATGGGGAATTTGCTGAAGGCTGGCAAGGTCACAGATAATACACAGCTTTTATTGATAGCAACTCGAGCCTTATCTAAACCAGATCTGAACTGAAATGGAATTGAAATGGGCCTGGAGGACAGCATGGGAGAGAGGGGGAATGTCCCCAATCTCTGTGTCCTGGAGCAGAGCTGGGGAGGGAGATGCCTCATCCCTCATCCCCCAGCCTGGCACGGCAGCAGGGGGGGGCCTACCTGTGTTTTATGGAGTTTCCTAAATCCCGACGAGGGATCTGCGGGGACCAGCGAGGCACTGACAGCGTGTCTGCAGGGAGAGACCAGGAAAACCAGCACTGGTAACCACACTGAGAGCTGGGATTCGAGTTTTTTGGGAAGGGGAGCAAAGGATGTGCACAAAAAAATGGGATTTTCCTGGAAAAATTTGGGCTGTTTCCCCCTGGAATGCCTCACTGAGCTCCTGGTCTGGAAAGCAGGAGACCTCTGGGCTTTGTGGGTCTGTGGGAATTGGAGTCTCTTGTCTCAGATCTCATCACCCAGTTTGGACCAGGCAGAGGTCCCTGTGCAGGCAGGGTGGGATTGCAAAACTTTTGGAATCACATCACGGTGTCCAAACAGGAAAGGGAAAATAAATCTGGAACAGCCTCGTGGTCAGTTTATAATGAGACATCACAGCTTGAGGGGGCAGCTAAGGAAAAGCTGAGTGCCAGCCACTCCAAAGGTGATTCCACTCATATTCCAAGGGAAGAACAGAGTTAAAAGCAGTCCCCGGGGTCTCCTTCCAAGGGAAAAGTGGGCTGAGGGAAAGGGAAAAAGAGGGAAGTTCCCTGGCACTGCCGGAGTAGAAGGTAATCAGGAGCATGGCCATGCTTGGATTCCACATCTTCCTTCACCCTCAGCAAGGGTGGAAAAGCTCCTTCTCTGTTCCTCTTCCTGCTCCCCCTGGCCACGGGAAAGCTGCTGGCCCACAGGATGCCCAGCCCCGGGAGCGGATCCGTGCTGGGATCCAAAGGCTGGATGGATTTTCACTCAGGGATTTATTTGAGAGGTTTCCCGGGCACCAGCGGCGGTTCCCGGCTGTTTGCTCAGAGTGCCGGCAAATCCCTGGCTAAACAGGCGCTGGATATTATCCCTGGGAACGGGGAGAGCCGCTGTTTGCTTTAATATCCCATTTTAATATAGCCGCGGGCACGGGGCTCTAATTGCACTCGCCGGCTGAAGGTTACATTTACATCCCGCTCCCCGGGTTAGGAATCCTGGGAGCATCCCAAGCTGAGCCGGCTCCAGCACCTCCCGCCAGCAGCAGCTCTGGATCCTTCTCTTGTTCTGGTCATTGCACAGGCACAGGCAGCGATTGAGATGTCAGAATCACAGAATTATGGAATGGTTTGGGATGGAAGGGACATGAAAATCATCTCATTCCCATGGGCAGGGACACCTTCCACTGTCCCAGGCTGCTCCAAGCCCCATCCAACCTGGCCTTGGACATTGCCAGGGATCCGGGGGCAGCTACAGCTTCTCTGGGAATTCCATCCCAGCCCCTCCCCACCCTCCCAGGGAACAATTCCTGCTCAATATCCCATCCATCCCTGCCCTCTGGCAGTGGGAAGTCATTCTCTGTGTCCTGGCTTGATCCACCCGTGTAAAAAGTCACTCTCCCTAAATTTTATAAGCTCCCTTCAAAGCCAAGGAAGGGAATTCCTGTCCCCAGCACCATGTTGCCAGTATTTTTTATATTTTCTCACCAGTCTTTGTGACAGCTCACCCTGGGCTGCTGGACCAGCATCCCCCCACTACCTCCACATCCACAACCTCGCTGGGGTGGGAAATTTGATCCCCAAATCCCAGAGGTGACGCTCTGCAAAGTGACCCCTCCATGCACAGGCCGGTGCCTCCCTGAGCGTCATTCCCCCCCTCACTAAATCGCGTTACTGAGCTGAGTTTTCATCATCCCCCTCCAACGCCGCTCCCCGAAGAACCAAACACCCAGGCCAGAGCAGCTCCTCTGCCAGAATTAAATTACAACCTCCACGTTATCAGCCACAATTTATTCCCACTAACTTTCGGCTGGCCTCAATTAAATCCTGCCAGCCCGGCGAGGGGGAGAGGGGATGGAGGCACCGGCGGCTGCTGAGCCTTTTAATTACTTTCTAAATGCGCTTGCTGCAAAGATGTACTGAAGTGTAGCGGGGATTTTGACCTCGTAACATAAATGAGCCCGACGTGACTCACAGCTAATTACCTTCATTAGCGGCAGCGAGCCACGTAGGATCGCGGCGTTTAACAATAGAGCCGCTGTTGGCGTGAGGGAAAAGCAGCGGAGCAGGGCAGGAGGGCAGGGAAAGGCACCGGGGATCAGCCCCGAGGGCTTGGGGGGCACTGGAGTTAATTGGGGATCCTCCCCTTTACTCGGGTTCCCACCCGGAGGAAAAGCTGCTGCTGGCAGCGTTAACTCGGGGGGATGCCCAGGGGGAAGGTGGAGATGCAGCAGCCTCGCCCCCAGCACAGGAGGAATATTCTCATTGAAACCCCCCCCAAAATTGCCACAATTAGGGTTAATTACAAGGCGAAAAAACCCACGAGCGCGTCTTGTTTCAGGGTGGGAGGGTCAGGCTTTGTCGTGGGGACCCCGTGATGGAAAAGGGGCAGCGGGATCGGCTGATCCTCGCAAGCTTTGGAGCGTGACAGCGGCTCCCTCTCCCCTATCCTTCCTCTCTCCCTTCCTCCATCTCTCCCTCTCTCCCTGTTCCCTCCCGCGCCCTGGAGCTGCTCTTGATGTCTCCCGACCTCCGTTGCCCCCGTGCCAGTCATCACCTAAACCTTAATCACCAGCAACCTCCTGCCTGCCTCGAAAATCCAAACTCTCCCGGCCAAAATTCCCCTCCATAATTCCTCCCCCTCCCCCTCTCCCGCTCCGAGCTGACATTTCATTGGGCACGAGTGGAATTTCGCAGGGTGGCACCCACTGAGTGACTTCCCCCGGTCCCCCACCCCATTCCTGCCCCTCGAGGGGTTCCCAAAAGCCAAACCCCGTTTCCCGGTGTCGTGGCAGTGCCCGGTGGCAGCACAGCCGCGGTGCCAGGGAATGCCACCCTTCCTCCCAACACCTCCGTGTTTTCCTTCGCCGCTGCAGCAAAGGTCAGGGCTCCTGCTCCGCGCGGCACAGCTCATCCCAAAATCAACAGCCGCGCTTGATGGGATCAGCTGTGCCAGGAGAAAAGCCGGGAAAGGGGGAAACCAGCCGGGCCGAGGGTGACAGCCACCTCCGGCGTGTCCCTGACAGGCGACACGGCAGAGGAGCGCTGCCAGCCCCGCTCCCCGGGGGTGACAGGCAGCTGTGACAGCCGGCGCCGCTCCTGAGTGGCACCCGCGCGCCTCGGAGGTGACGGGGACGGCGGCGCCGCCGCGGCCGTGACGCCCTCGCTGCCCCCGCTGCCATCCCGGTGAATTCCGGCTGTTTCCCAGCTGGGCGTGTCCCGCATGGAGAAAAGCACCTGGAGCTTCCCTAGTTCATTGTTTTTGGGGTTCCACTCTCCTAAAGTGGGCGGTGATGCCCTCAGAGAGCCCCAAACCCTCACCAAGGACACCTGGAGAACCTTCCAGGGGTAGCAGCAGTGCTGAGCCACACGGTTGGGGACTGGGGATGGTGTTTTATCACTATTGCCCCTTCCTCATCTCCTGGCCCTGTCTGGATGGCAGTGAGTTGGTGGGAGCATGTTATCCATCACAGGGACAGCCTGATAAACAAACCCTCCCTCCCCTACTACAGCAAACAGACAGATGTCCACGTTATGAGTGGGATAAAATCGATGGAAGTGGATTGGTGAGAATCCTGGGATGAGTCACTGCAAAGCCAGGAAATGGCCAGGAGACTTTGCACTCATCCCAGACTGTCACCAAAATGCTCCCCAGGTGGGTGAGTCCCATGGAGAGGTTGAGGGGAGACTCCAGGGTGGAGCCTCTTCCCAGAAGAGTTCAACAGCAAAAGAGATCCAGCATCAGGGATATCTCCACCAGCAGGCAAAAATCCCAGTCCAGACGCAAATTATAACATCCATGGAATGGTTTGGATGGGAAAGAATCTTGAAGATCTTGTTCCACCCCCTGCTATGGGCTTCTACTATCCCAGGGTGCTCCAAATCCCATCCAGCTGGCCTTGGACACTTCCAGGGGCAGCCACAGCTTCTCTGGGCACCCTGTGCCAGCTGCAGTGATAGAGTCCCAATGTCTCAGCCTGTGGCATTCCCAGGGACACTGTCCCAGCGTCTCCCCACCATCCTGAGTTTATCTCCTTCGTGGTCCCAGCTGGAGCCAAGCACCCCAGGGAGATGGTCTGCACCAAGGTCCCTTCATGAGACACCTCAGGCCTTGCTCCTGCTGCATTTAGGCCAAAATAGGATGGGAGAGATCCCAGAGCAGCTGCTCCAGCAGCCTTCCTTCCCCAAGATATAAATCCATGCAGGATTCAACCTACAAAGGCAGTGACTGGCTCCTTCCATTAGTGCACATGGCAAATATTCCACATGGAATTTGATCTGGTGGGAAGTGTCCCTGTCCATGCAGGGGGTTATTATGGGATGGTCTTCAAGGTCCCTTCCAACCCTGTGGATCACAGCCAGGCCCAGTGGGTGGAAGGGTGATCCAGGATGGATCCAGCAGGATGAAACCAAACCCGAGCCAGAGCAGAGGGGATCATCCAAAGCAGGAGCTGCTCCCGGAGCATCTCTCCAGTAAGGAGAGTCCCTTTCTAATCCAGGCCATTCCCCTTTCCAGTGTGACAATCCCGTTTATCCAGCTCAAATATCACGTTCAACTGGCTTACAGTCTCACATCGGGATTTTCCCCACCAATTCCCAGCCCTGCAGGCTCAATTAGGCTTATCCAGACAAAGCTGAGCCCTCTGACTCTGCTGCTGGGGTGGGAAACCCTCTGGAGCCTGGCTGCCAGCTGTGGCCAGATGTGGCTGCAGGGAGCTGCCAGCTGTGCTGCCAACACAGCTGGGGAGTGCTCCTGCCATGACTCATGCAGGGCAGGTTCAGGGAGGACAGAAACACCAGTTCAGGGAGTGAAGCACCCCAAAAAAGAGATTCCCTTTGGGAATCCCCTCCTGGAGGTGGTTGGGGCTGGGACAGTATTAGGGAGAAGTGCCCCCACACAAAGCCAGCACTGGGAATGGGATGGCCATGGAGAGGGGGCACTGGCTGCTTCCCCATGTCACCTTCAACACCACTGTCATGTCCTTGGGTCCAGCCTGGTGCTTTCCAGCAGAAAAACTGGATTTAGGGCTCTGGGACTCTCACCTGACCCACGGGGCATTATCCTGGATCCCTGTCCACCAAATCTACCTGAGATCAGCCCTTCAGGGGCTCCTTCACAGATGGTTCAGCAGCTCTGGTGGCACCTCAGCACTTGTCACTTGGCCATCCCTGGTTGGGATCCTGCTCACACCCAACACCATAAACTGCAAATTCCACGTTCACAGAGCCAAGAGGAAGAGGCAGGACCGGGATTTAGGAGAATCCCCCAGGGGACACGGCCAGAGCAGCACCACAGTGGATGTGATGGAGTTGTCACACAGGACTGGGCAGGGAGGGGACACCCCTGGAGACCACATTAAAACTGAGGGACAGCTCAGGTCTCTGCTCCCTGGGAGAGTGAAAGGGAATGGCTGGAGCTGTGTAGGGAGGTTTAGGTGGAGATCAGGGCAACGTTCTTCCCCCAGAGGGTGCTGGGCACTGCCCAGGCTCCCCAGGGAATGGGCACAGCCCCGAGGCTGCCAGAGCTCCAGGAGCTTTTGGACAGCACTGCCAGGGATGCCCAGGGTGGGATTGTTGGGGTGTCTGGGCAGGGACAAGAGCTGGATCAATGATCCCTGTGGATCAACTCGGGATATTTCATGATCCTGTGATTCCCCCAGATTTGTGCTCAGATTTGTGCTGCTGAGGAAGAGGCTCCTTCTGCAGCTCCCTCCAGCCCTCTGTGAAAATCCATTCCCTTCAGGACAAAAGGATGTTAAAAATCAGAGGGAAGCATCCAAACCCACTCCTGCCTGACCTGGGCCAGGAATGACTCAGATGGGAATGTGCTCCTGCCAGGAACAGCAAGGCTGTGGAAAAGAAATCATGGAGAGACAGCCAGGGAGGGTCAGGGCCTTGCTGGTCTCCCCTCACCCATCTCCAGCTGTCAACAACAACAATTTTTGTGTTCCTGTGCTTAGGGAAGTAATTTCACAGCAATCCAAAGCACCTGGGTGCTGCTGTGCTGCTCCCACAGGAGGAAAAGGGAAGAAAAGCCCATAGGGATAGGATATTGTAGAGAGCTCGGCTGTTGAACCACAACAAGGATGGGAACAGGGAATTCTGCAGGGCTTGGAGCACCCTGCTCTAGTGGGAGGTGTCCCTGCCCATGGAAGTGGATGAGCTTCAAGCTCCCTTCCAGCCCAAATCATTCCATGATTCTGCTCCCTACAAACAAACGTCTGCCCTGCTTGGCATAACTCCCACACGGGTGTTGATCCTGTGAGGACCAAACAGCTCCACTGATGCTGAAACCTCCCAGCAGGGATCAACCAGCTGGGAAAACCCAGCTCCCATCCAGCCTGGAAAACATTCCCAGCAGCCAGGGAAGGCAGAGGGAAATGAGAGGAGACACCTCTCCAGCAGGGTTAGTCACTTGCCATCCCATCACTTCCCATCACGTCCTGCCTCGGCGATGCCGCGTTCCATCAGGATGTCACAGCACGGGCTGTAATCCCACACTGAGGCGTGAGGAGAGCTAATCCAAGGAGACACCCCTCTGGGTGGCTGGGAGTGGGGTTTGGGCTGTGCTTTCTGCTCTGCTGCTCAGGCTGCAAGTGGAGCACAGACAATTCCATGTGGGAAACAGCAAGGCAAAAATCCCCCTCGCTCTGGGCAAATCCAGGGTCAGGTATTGGATATCTCTGGGAATAGCATCATCTGCCTGCAGAGCCCCTGCCAGGTCCCACTGCCCCCAAAGCCAAAGGG
>JANPWX010000101.1:1050-19093 GCA_024734555.1 Trochalopteron elliotii | reverse complement strand
AGGGGAAGGGGAAGGGGAAGGGGAAGGGGAAGGGGAAGGGAAGTTGGCTGCAAACTCTTCTTCAACCAAGAGCTGAGCAGGGGAGATGAGTGGAAGACCCCAAAACAAAGAAGATATTTCCAGAAAGGGACCAAGGGAAAAATCCAGGGAAGGGAGGGTGAGAGAAACCCAGACTGGATGTGGAGTTGCAGGAAGTTTTAGCTGAGGAACAAGAGGCAAGGGGACCTCGACTTGGCTGGGAATCATTCCCAGCAGCTGCCACTTGTTTCCAGGGAAGTTCTTGGGCCAAGAGCCACGCCTGGCTTGGAAAAGCTTCAATCCCTGTGGAATTAATCCCAGCACTGGTCTGGGATTAATGAGGCTCAGGCTGCTCCTCCCAGACCTGGATGAGCTCGTGGAGCCAACCCCACCCAGTGAGTGCCACCACCAGCACCTCCTGCAAGAGGGCAAACCCCATCAGGTGAGATCAGGGCTGACTGCTGGGATCACCTCCATGGGGTTTGCACCAGGACTGGCTTCCCAAAACTCCACATCAGCTCCAAATCCAGCAAACAGGAGAGGTTTAAACACAGAAGTCAAACCACAGCTGGGTTTACAAAGCAATGCTCAGAAAAGTCGCTTTTAGGTGACACCCAGGCAGTGCCACCAACCCAGACAGCACAGCAACCTTGTGGCTTTCCCAAAAACCATAAACAATCAAATTTTTGGGGTTACCTTTGCCCAGAAGCACCCACAGATCTGTAAACACCAGCATGAGGCAGCTCCACAAGGGGTGGACTCATTCCACAGCGCTCAACCAACATCCTCCAAACCACTGACTCCAAAACTCCCCAGTCTCACCCTCTGTGGGCCTGAGAGATTTCAGCCTGCTAGCAGCTGCAAACCTTTTCCCAAGGAAAAATTTCTCAAGGAAGCTTCTTCTCAAAACGATCTTGGCAAACAACTCTCCTTTCTCAAAACAATCTTTCTCCAGGTGGTGTTTTGCTGTTTCTCTGGTTTAACCAATGGCATTAGAGAGGTGTCGTTCCTATTCACCAACCATGTTAAGCCTGTATGAGAACACCTTATAAAAGGTAGTAAGAATTAGACAATAAAGCCTTTTTTCCTATGCTCTTTGCCTTCTGAAATATTTGGAGTCCTTTGTGTCCTACAGTGACAACCCTCTTTTTGGCATCTCCCACCCCTTGGAGGAGGTGTCCTGGGTTGTAGTATAGGATGTGCACAAAGTATTCTATCACCATCTTCATGAACTGTTGAATTCAATTGTTGGAGCAGTGTTCTCCCAGGCCCCCTCCCTCTGGGCTGTCTTCTGTTAATGGCCCATCAATGCCTGCTGCACGACTCATATCTCACTTTATCTCACTTTAATGGGCCATCAAGGACCCCCTGTATGACTCATCATCCCACTGTGAGATGCTCCGCCCAGGGGAGGAGCCAAGCATTCCCACCTGGATATAATCTGGGATTTGGGACAGTACAATCAGCCCTTACCCACTGCATTCCCAGAGGACCAGAGCTACCAGACCTTTCTGTGGGATCACTGCCTCAGGAAGACCCCCCTCATCTGGACTGCTTCCATCACCCTGCTCAGGTTGTATTCTGACTCTGTCAGTGGTCTTTTGTATGATTTCATTTTATTTTACCTTTTTTTCCTTTCTTCTTATTAAATCGTATTTCTGACTTGGTGCCTCTCACTTGTTTTGCTTTCTGTGCTGGTTTCCTGAGCTGCTAACAGGCCAGCAGTAGTTCTTGGACCAGCATAAAAGGAAAGTTTGGTGAGTTTCAATCTCAAGCTGTAGGGTGGTCTGAGGCTTGGAAGAAAGAGCAGACCCTAGGCATGGGTTGGAGAGGTTTTATTCCAGTGAACTCCACGTGCTGGAGTGATTTTTGGGCCTCAGTTCTCCCCCTAAATACTCAAGGTGTCCCCTGAGCAGGGGAGAGCCCAGAACCAATGCGGGGGAAGGAAGGGGGTGGCTCAAGACACAGGTCCTTATCACAGCAATGGGAAAGGTGGGTACCTGAGCACCTGGTCAGACGGGAGAACATTTCCCTCAGGTCTGTCAGGGTGATTGACAACGTTCTTTCTCCAGGGTGATACCACAGGGAATTGGGGATGGGCGTGTTGAAAGGGATATACCAATACAAACAAATAAGCAAAAAACATATACAACTTGGAAAAACCTCAATCATGCACTGCAACAGCTTTCAAACCTCTCCAGGAGGGATCTGAGGGGACTTACTTGCTGAGAAGGTGGTGTCGGTGTGGACAGGCGGGGTGGAGGGCAGGAAGGGCGGGTACCCCACGAAGAAGGAGCGCAGGGAGCGCTCGGAGAGAAGAGGGGAGCGCTGGGCAGGGATGTTCTCACAGCTCCCCACGCTGTTGTGGATCTTGAGGTTCAGGGGCTTGTTCTTCTTCTTGACTCTGGGAGGGAAAAGAAGAGGAGAGTGAAGGGAAAGGAGTTGGGGATGGGCTTGTGGCACCCGTGGGATGGGGGTGATGCTGCATCATCTCCTGTGTGATCATTAATCCCACTTCCCCGTGAGAATTCCCAATCCCTGATGTGATCATTAATCCCACTTCCCCATGAGAATTCCCAATCCCTCATGTGATCATTAATCCCACTTCCCCGTGAGAATTCCCAATCCCTCATGTGATCATTAATCCCACTTCCCCGTGAGAATTCCCAATCCCTGATGTGATCATTAAATCCCACTTCCCCGTGAGAATTCCCAATCCCTCATGTGATCATTAATCCCACTTCCCCGTGAGAATTCCCAATCCCTCCCCGTCATCAAACAAAGGCAATTCTCATTAAGGAACATTCCTTAAGGAACATTCCATTTTCATTAAGGAACATTCCAGAGCTTTTCCTCTTGGGAACCTGGGTGAGAAAAATCATTTGTTCCAAAAGCTGGTGAGGCCCAGCCTTGCTGGCCTTGTCAGATCCCCTAAATTATCACATTTAATGTCACTACATCAAACACAGGGCCCGAGTAAGGGTGGGCTGCAGTGGAGAATGTGAGGGACTCCAACAGATTCCCAGGAATCAGCTTGTCAAGGCACAGGACTGTGGTGTGGACAACCCAAAACACCGGGAGAAATTCCTCAGAAACGAAATTCTGCAGAGCAGGGCGAGGGGAGTCTCCCACCTCTCCCTCCTCAGTCCATTTTTCCACACTGGGACAAGTCCCAGCCATCATTCTGTTGGCTCAGATGATCCCAAAGCTGCAGCAGACCAGAAGGATTTGGGATGCAGAGTGACACTGGCAGCTCAGATGGGCAGGGCTGCAGGATCCTGGCACTGCAGAGCTGCTCCCACTCTGGCTGCCATGGATGAGGAGCAGAGAGACAGCCCTGGGAGAGGCAGCTCAGCCCTCTGGAGATCTGGAGCATTTGGGACAGAGATTCTTTGGGAACATCCTGGAAAGGCAACAGCTCCTGGTGATCAAGGACTCCTGGAATGCTCCATCCATAATCCATACATCCCAACTGGAACACTGAGTCCAACTCAACAGCAGTAGGGAGGGACCAGCAGGAGGGACCTGGAGCTGCTGGAGAGAGTCCAGAGGAAACCATGGAGCTGCTCTGAGAGCTGGAGCCCCTCTGCCCTGGAGCCAGGCTGGGAGAGCTGGGGGTGCTCACCTGGAGAGGAGAAGGCTCCAGGGAGAGCTCAGAGCCCCTTGCAGGGCCTAAAGGGTCTCCAGGAGAGCTGGAGAAGGACTGGGGACAAGGGCCTGGAGTGCCAGAACAAGGGATAATGGCTTCCCACTGCCAGAGGGCAGAGGTGGATGGGATACTGGGAAGGAATTGTTGGAGTTCAGGAGCTGAGCATCTTCCACCACTCCCAGCAGTGCCCGGGGGCATCTGGCCCTGCCAGGCAATAGGAAATGGCCTCTTTAATGAAGAAAATTAAACCATCCTCTAATAAGTTAATTATTTCCTCACACAGGAAAGCTGCTGCTGTGTTTAGGCTGGCTGC
The DNA here is from genome assembly GCA_024734555.1 of Trochalopteron elliotii. Classification (NCBI taxonomy): domain Eukaryota; kingdom Metazoa; phylum Chordata; class Aves; order Passeriformes; family Leiothrichidae; genus Trochalopteron; species Trochalopteron elliotii. Next base: position 15,113 of record JANPWX010000101.1, on the reverse strand, counting down.
AAGGACCTCTTTGGATGCTCTGGGATCGGGATGGGGCGGATGATTCCAAGCTGGTCCAGCTCTCCTGGCCTGGAACTGCCTGGGGTCAGCCCCACAGCTGATGGTCGTGGAGTCATGGAATGGGTTGGGTGGGAAGGGACATCAGAGCTTATTAAAGGACATGGGCAGGGGCCCCTTCCACTCTCCCAGGCTGCTCCAAGCCCCAATGTCCAGCCTGGCCTTGGACACTGCCAGGGATCCAGGGGCAGCCTGTGCCTCCCAGGGAACAATTCCTTCCCAATATCCCATCCAGCCCTGCCTGGTGGCCTCAAATCCAGTCCTTCCCCTCCATTGCTGCTGTTCAATCCTAACCCAACCTGGGGGTCTCCACCAAAAATCCCAGCACTGCTCTCCTGGCATGGCCCCAGCTCCCCTGAGCTGAACCCCTGCCCAAAGCCCTTCCTGAAAGGCAGTGATTAAGCATTAATCTCATTTTTTTCCACCCATAAATCAGTTCCAGACCAAATATTTACTGCGAGCATCATTTCCTCACCAAGCAGGGCTGCTGACAGCTCTCATTATTAGGAAGGATGAGTGATTTTGGACAGAGAGAGATTTTTTTTTCCTCTCTCTGTTTCTTCAGGAGAAGAAAAAATAATAAAGAATAATAAACACCAGGATCCACACTGGGTGACTGGGCTGGCTGCCTGTTTGCTCATGGCCCTGATCCCTGTCTTGGGGGAAGGGGAACAGGAACTGAAGCCTGGAGAGGAACAGGAGCACCCTCACCCATGGAAAACCCCCTGACACAGGGGGCTCACAGGGACAGGGGATCCTGTTCCCTGGTGTGAGGACAAGGAGTGTTTGAGGGACATGGAGAAAACTAAGACTGTCTGGAGCTGCTTGAGTAAAAAAGTGTGAAAAACCATCCTTGGGGCAGGGGTGGAGGGTGAGGGCAGTCATGGGCACCTCATAAAAGACCTGCTGCCATGAGGGGTCATTCATCCATGCATTTCTCCCTCATCCCTCCATCCACCCCTCCATCCATCCATCCATCCCTCCATCCATCCCTCCCTCCCTCATCCATCCATCCCTCATCCATCCATCCCTCCATCCATCCATCCTTCCCTCCATCCATCCATCCATCCATCCCTCCATCCATCCATCCATCCATCCATCCATCCATCCATCCATCCCTCCCTCATCCATCCATCCATCCATCCATCCATCCATCCATCCATCCATCCATCCATCCATCCATCCATCCATCCATTCTCTCACATGAGATGATCTTCAAGGTCCTTCCCAACCCAAATCACTCCATGATTCCACAGATAACAACAGGACAAGGAGAAATGGTTTTAAGCTAAAAGAGGGGAGATTTAGATGGGATATTGGTGAGGAATTCCTCCCTGGGAGGGTGGGGAGGCCCTGGCACAGGGTGCCCAGAGCAGCTGTGGCTGCCCCTGGATCCCTGGCAGTGTCCAAGGCAAACATCTCCATCTTCTCCTGGTTTATGCAAAGTGGGGGAAAACTGTGCTGGAAATCTATCTTGGTCCTCCCAGCCTAAATTCCCCCTCCCAGCTGGGGAGAAGGAACCCTGTGCCAGGCTCCCAGTTCTGCAAGGACAGCAAAGATAAAAAAGGGGATAAAAAACCCCAAATCAAGCCAAAAACTAAAAACCAAAACCCAAAATAACCAAAAAAACAAAACAAAAGCCCCAAGGGAAAACATCAACCTAATTTCAATTTTCCATAGGGATAAGGCCCAACACAGCCCTGCAATGGGAAAGGGAGGCAGGATTCCCTCACTGCTGGGAATCTCGGCCGGATAAATCCCAGCTGGATCAGAAGGAGCTGGCCAAGTGCAGCAGGAGATGAAGCCGGGTCTCGCCTCGCTGCGCAGGGCGGGGCTGGCCGCGCTAATCCCCCATTAGGCGGCATTCCAGCCCTTCCCGGGAGCTGGAAAAGGTGAACGATCCCACCAAACCATGGCTGGGATTAACGAGCGGCGCTGAAGGAGCAGCCGGGGAAGAGCAGGGAGAGCCAGAGGGGCCGTTCAGGTGGATTGGGATGGTGCTGATCCCTCCCGGCCCCTGAAAAGGATTATTTCCCCCCAGTCACAGCTGGACAATTCCCAAAATGAGTCTCCAGGAGAGGGAGGAGTGGGGAGTTGGTTATGGAGCAAATATTTCTCATTTTGGCTCCAAAGGGTTTGGAGGGGGCAATGAGGACCCCACCTGGTCCATCTCGAGGATTGGAGCCCCCCAAAAATCTGGGGGACACCAACAGCACCTTGCAGGGATGGCAGGAAAATGCTGGCATGGGGTCAAGGGCTCCTTTCCTGCCAGATTTGGAGCAGATCCCGAAATCAGGACTATTCCCCACGATATTCTTTTTTTCTCTTTTTCCCCGCTCTCCACGGTTGTCCCACCCTCATCCCAGCTTCAGGAGCCTCCAAAGCCGGGTATTCCCGGGATTCTACCCCTCGGTGCTGGTCCCAGGCTCCCCAGCAGCACATGAGGATCAGCCCCTGTTCCACGGCTTCCCAAATCTTTCCCCAAATCCCGCACCTCAGCCCTTGGCACAGGGTGAACCCCCGCCAGCACTCCCAGCATCCCCCTCTCCTTCACCTCTCACCATCCCCTCTGCAGAATTCCTCATTTTCCTCCTTTATCCCGCGCATCCCTCGGTGGGGAGAGCCCAAACCAACCCCCCAAGGCAGAGTTCGTGGAGCATCGGGGCTAATTCCTGCCTCGGGATGCTCGGGAAAAATCAGTGCCGGGAGCAATTCCTTCTCAGGCAGGTGAATGCCAACGATCAGGGCCGTCATTTCATGCAGGAATTTGCTAAAAATATAATGATGGATTTAAAATTAAAAAAAAAAAAAAGAAAAAATTAAAAAAGGGAAAAAAAAAGAAAGAAAAAGCGGAGCGAGTTTGAAGCGTTTAATGCAAATCCCTTTAGGTGTCAATCCCGCCTGAATGGCTCATCCCCGCCTGCTCGGTGGGATCAGTCAAACGCTCGTCACCGGCTTGGGGGGAAAACAAACACAGGGTTTCAACAGGCGCTGAAAAACAGGAGCAGACACCGGGACAAAGGGCCCGTCACTCCTTTCAGGAGCGGGCGGGGAGCGCAGGGAATGACAGCGGGGCGGGGACGGTGTGGATGTTGTAGGGTTTCTGGGATGTCCCGGAGTGATTTGGTGGCTGGAAGATGCTGGGATGTGCTGGGAGAAGCTGGGATGTGAGGATGGGAACAGTGGGATCCGTGTGTTACAGTGAGCAAAAAATCCACTGTTCACAGGGCTGTGATGCTCCTGGAATATGCCTCGTTCCAAAGGGGACACCCCAACCATCCCCCAGCCCCTGGCAGTGCTCATCCTCCATTCCCAACTCTTAAAAAAAAAGTGGGAATTGAGTCAGTAACAACCTGCTCTGCGAGCATTTATTGTCACGTCCATTACAAAAAAATTAAAACGGGTTTAATTTAAAATTGAACCACCAGGCAGGAGCTGCCCCTGCAGCCACTGGAGCCGGGTGATGTTTTATTCACCACTTTGCTCCTCGCCTGCACACACCAATTTCCACACAAGCGTCGCTCTTAAAGGAAGGGAAATAGAGTGGGAGAAAAAAAAAAATCCTCTGATTGGTATTTCAGCTGCAAAGGATTAAAGATCGCTGCTGCCTGGCCCGGAGTGCCTGGCCTTGGTCAGGATTCTGCCCTGAAGATTCATGGCTTTTGAAGTGGTTTAATTGCACAATATTCCCGATTAAATCAGAGCAAGGAGCAGGTGAAGCGCTGCCCCCGTCCAGCAGCATCCCTTGGAATGGCAGGGAAAGGAAGAAACTCCTCCGATTCACTCAGGAATTTTTTCATGCAAGAATGGTTTGGTTGGAAAGGAGTGTGAAGATCATTTTATCCCAACTCTGCCATGGGCAGGGACACCTCCCACTATCCCAGTTTATTCCAGCCTGGCCTTGGGCACTGCCAGGGATCCAGGGGCAGCCACAGCTGCTCTGGGCACCCTGTGCCAGGGCCTGCCCACCCTCCCAGGGAACAATTCCTGCCCAATATCCCATCCAGCCCTGCCCTCTGGCAGTGGGAAGCCATTCCCTGTGTCCTGGAACTCCTTCCCTTTCCCAAAGCCTCTCTCCAGAACTTCTGCCACTTCTCCCTTCCTATTCCCATATTAGCACACAGATGGCAAAATCCGACCTTTTTCTTCAAGGATTCCCAAATAAACCATTAAAAAATCCACCCTGGCTAAGGACCCTGACCATTCCCAAACAGTCCTGGGGAGCTGGGATCAAAACCAGCACAGCTGGAGCTGTCTCAGGCAGGAAAGGAGGCACCAGGTCACCTTTGACACCAGGAAAAACACTCAGCTCCCGTGCCCAGTGCCATCCCACATCCCTAATCCCTGTGCACCAAGGATGGCACCAGCTTCTTAAGGATTTTCAGGATTCAAGGCAGTGGATTTTTTTTTTTAACCTGCCTGAAGAGCTGAAATTCCTTCGATCTCCACCCAAACCTGAACAAGCTCCACACAGTGCTGGGGTTGATATACAGAAACAAGCACAGAATATCCTCCAGATGTTCCATTTACCCTCCTCATTCCCATAAAGAGGCAACAAACCCTCCCTCCCCCAGCCAGAGGAAAAGCAGCTCCTTCATATCAAAGTCTCAGCAGTTAAATATTTATCCAAGTGCCTGTCCCCACTTCCCTGGATGCCTGAATTTCCAGGCACGAGTCTGACTGATCTATTATTCTCTTTTCCAAGCACAAAGTGGAACTTTTTTATTACAGCTGCAAATTAGAAAGCTGGGAAATTCATTGAAGGGAGTTGGAGCCAAACAGGTTTCCTTCCCCCCTCCTCCTCCTCCTCCTCCTCCTCCTGGGATTCCAGAGGGGGCTGCAGGAACAGCACTGGGAGCAGACACGGGTGGGAAGGAGCTGGAAGAGGTAATTGCAGGATCCTGGAGCTGGGGCTGTTTCTCATTAAGCCCCTTCTGTTTTCTTGGTTGCCACTGTTACGTTTTGTTGAGGGCCACAGCAGGGCAGGGAGGGTGAGCTGGGGCCAGCCAGGGCTGCTGGGGCTGAGTCTCCTTCAGGTGGAGAAACTTCCACAGGGATTCAGCCCCTGGGGCACCCTGAGGGGGTTTCCCCATCCCTGGACAAGCTCAGCCAGGTGGGGCAGATCCATCAGCAAAGAGGACAATCATGGAATGGGTTGGGATGGATCTTAAAGCTCATCCCATTCCAGGTGGAAGGGACACCTCCCACTATCCCAGGGTGTTCCAAGCCCCATCCAGCCTGGCCTGGGACACTGCCAGGGATCCAGGGGCAGCCACAGCTGCTCTGGGCACCCTGTGCCAGGGCCTGCCCACCCTGCCAGGGAACAATTCCTGCCCAATATCCCATCCAGCCCTGCCCTCTGGCAGTGGGAAGTCATTCCCTGTGTCCTGTCCCTCCAGCCCTTGTCCCCAGTCCCTCTCCAGCTCTCCTGGAGCCCCTTTAGGCCCTGGCAGGGGCTCCGAGCTCTCCCTGGAGCCTTCTGTTCTCCAGGTGAGCACCCCCAGCTCTCCCAGCCTGGCTCCAGAGCAGAGGGGCTCCAGCCCTGGGAGCATCTCTGTGGCCTCCTCTGGACTCTGAGGAGCACTCCCTGCTTTTGGTTTTCACCTCATTATTGTCAAGGAATCCCCTGGAGCACTTGGCCAGCCCAGCAGCTGCTTGGGCCACCCCAGGGGGTGAGGGGTGGGATGGCAGGAGGGTGGGGAGAAGCTCCCACCAACCCCTTGAACTGCAGAGACGTGACCAGGGGAGCTGCTCCCTGACTTCCCTGCACAGCTCCAGCTGGAAGACAGAGCTGGGAAGAGCTCAGGCTGTACCAACACCAGCAGTGGTCAATCCCTCTCCTGGCCACCCCCCTGGACCTGCCCACAGCCCCTGCCCTGCCCGTGCCCCCTGTCCAACCCGGGCAGCCCGTGGGGAGCACAGCAGGCACCAGGAACGCTGTGCCACCTCTCCCAGGATGTTAATCCTTATCTAAATTCATCCTCACGCCTGTCTGGCTTTGAAAGGAGCCTCAACTCCTCATTAAAGGACACGGTGAGAAGTTTCTCCTTTGAGCACAGTAAAAGCTCCAGCGCCTCTGGATGGAATTGCAGGGCCGTAATTAACATTAATGACACTCCTCAGGAGCGCCACAGCCCGGAGCAGTGGGATAATTCCAGCACGGAGCCAGGTTGGTACGGGGGCCACTCATCACTGTCACCTCACGGCGTGCAAACCATCCTTTGAGGGGGCTGGACACGTTCCAGGAGCTGTGCACAGCTCCACAGCCCTGCCTCACCGGCAGCAGCAGCAGAGAGATTAATCAGGGGGATGATTTGGAAGCACAGGGAGAGATGCTGCTTGTTTTGCTCTCCAAATTTTGCTCTCCGAATTCCCACACTTCCACACTCCCCCCCTGGAAGAAGTTCCAGGCTGGGGCTCTGTGTTCAGGATAAATAACACAGCGTGGAGATCATGGAATCACAGGATCCTTTAGGTTGGAAAAGACCTTTGAAATCATGGTCCATGTCCCCAAGTGCCACATCCACATGGCTGTTAAATCCCTCCAGGGATGGGACTCCAGCCCTGCCCTGGGCAGCTGTGCCATCCTGACCACCCTTTCCATGCAGAAATGTTCCCAAAATCCACCCTGAGCCTCCCCTGGCCCAGCCCGAGGCCGTTCCCTCTCCTCCTGTCCCTGTTCCCTGGGAGCAGAGCCCGACCCCCCCGGCTGTCCCCTCCTGTCAGGGACTTGTGCAGAGCCACAAGGTCCCCCCTGAGCCTCCTTTTCTCCAGGCTCAGCCCCTTTCCCAGCTCCCTCAGCCTCTCCTGGGGCTGCAGCCCCTTCCCCAGCTCCATTCCCTGCCCTGGACACGCTCCAGCCCCTCCAGGTCTCATCATGAGGGATCCAAAATTGGCCCCAAATTTTGAGGTGAGTCACAGGAGATGGGCACTGCCCTGCTCCTGCTGCCACCCCAGGGCTGGGACAAACCATGTGCCAGTGCCCACCGCAGGAAGATTCTCCACATGGATTATTCCCACACATTGGCAACGTCCTGCTGCATCCACCTGCTCTGCAAACATCCATCTCCTGCTCATGGCCAGTGCCAGGAGCCCACCTGCCTTTCCAAAGCTGGGGAATGTCAGAGGAGCTGCCTGGACTCCTGAAATCCCACTCGTGTGGAACATCCAATAATCAATCCACCAGGTGGATGGGAATTGCTACAAGGGGAAACATCGTTATGATCAAGGTTGCAGAGCAGCAGAATTAATGACCCATCAGGGCCTATTTAGGACCAGCTTAAATGATTGAATCTGAGGCACAGTCTGAGCACGGGCTGCTCGGTGGGGTGGGGATGGTGGAGACCTCTGCTCCCAGGTTTTTGGAGGTCTGGGATCCAGTTTTCCACCTCTTTGCCCTCTGGTTCCAGGTTTTTGGACATTTGGGATTCAGTTTTTCACCTCCCTGCCCTCTGGTTCCAGGTTTTTGGATGTCTGGGATTCAGATTTTCACTTCTCTGCCTTCTGGTTCCAAGTTTTTGGATGTCTGGGATTCAGTTTTTCCCCTCTCTGCCCTCTAGTTCCAGGTTTTTGGACATTTGGGATTCAGTTTTTCACTTCTCTGCCTTCTGGTTCCAGGTTTTTGGATGTCTGGGATTCAGTTTTTCCCCTCTCTGCCCTGTGGTTCCAGGTTTTTGGATATGTGGGATTCAGATTTTCACCTCCCTGCCCTCTGGTTCCGGGTTTCTGCAGGTCTGTAATTGAGTTTTTCACCTCCCTGCCCTCTGCTCCCAGGTTTTTGGACATCTGGGATTCAGTTTTTCACTTCTCTATCTCGATGGCCCCAGTTGGGTACTAGACTTGGCCAAGTGCCACAGGAAATATCTTATTGTCAGGAATTTGTGATGTGGGATGGAGAAAAACACCCCCAGGATAAAAAATGTCTAGAGCTAAAATTGGAGATAACACAAGGAAAAAGGAAAAGAAGAAAATGGGGATGTGCTCTATCACCAGTTCACATCTGAACTTCACATTTGGCTTCACCCAGCCAGGAAATCCTCATCCCAGCCTGGAAAAATCCCACCAAAAAACCACCTCGGTGCCAATGGGGCAAAAGGGAAGGAAATGAACCCTCAGAAGGCTTTGAACCACCAGGAAAACACCCACACCTGGAATATCACTGCAACGACACAGGATAAGGAGAATTCATGGAAAATTCAGCCAAAATCCAGCTGCCTTGAGCTGGAGGATCCTGGCCCCAGCCCAAACCTGACCTAGGTGCACCACAAAAATGTCCTGTCCTGTCCAGCAGCTGCTCCACGCTGGAGTTCAGCACCTCCCCAGGGCTCAGCCAGGTCAGGTCATGCTCTGATCCAGCTGCTTCCCAGAGGATGTTCCTTGAGGAGTTCATGGATCTGGCCAGACAGCAGCGTGGCAGAAGGAGCCACAGCTGGGAAGCAGATGAGGGTTTGGGCTCAGCTCCCCTTGGCAAGGGCCAGGGGATGAAGGGTGGGTCAGGGGATGGGTCCAAGGAGGGGTCCAAAGATGAAGGGTGGGCCAAAGGACAGGCCTGAAGACGAAGGATGGGTTTAGATGGGTCAGAGGAAGAGGGATGGGTCTAAGGATTGGTTAGATGAAGAAGGATGAGGTAAAAGATGAAGGGTGGGTCTAAGGATGGGTCAGGGGAAGAAGGATGGGGTAGAAAATGAAGGATGGGTCAAAGGACAGGCCTGAAGGCAAAGGATGGATTTAGATGGGTCAAAGGACAAAGGGTGGGTCAAAGGAGGAAGGATGGATCCAAGGGTGGGTCTAATGAGGGATCCAGGAATGAAGGATGGGTCTAAGAATGGGTCAGGGGAGGAAGGATGGGGTAGAAGATGAAGGATGGGTCAAAGGACAGGCCTGAAGACAAAGGATGGATTTAGATGGGTCAAAGGAAGAAGGATGGGATGAAGGATGGGTCAGGGGAGAAAGGATGGGGTAGAAGATGAAGGGTGGGTCAAAGGACAGGCCTGAAGACAAAGGATGGGTCTAAGAATGGGTCACATGAAGAAGCATGGGGTAAAAGATGAAGGGTGGGTCTGATGAGGGGTCCAGGGATGAAGGAGGGGTCTAAGGATGAGTCAAAGGACAAAGGATGGAAGGATGGATCCAAGGGTGGGTGTGATGAGGGGTCCAAGGACAGGCCTAAAGATGAAGGGGGGGTCCAAATATGGGTGAAAGGATGAAGGATCTAAGGATGGGCAAAAGGACAAAGGATGGGTCTAATGAGGGGTCCCAGGATGAAGGGTGGGTCCAAGAACAGGTCTAAAGATGAAGGATGGGTCTAAGGGTGAAGGGTGAGTCTAAGTACAAAGGAAACATCCAAGTGCAGGCCAAAGGATAAAGGATGGATCAAAGAAGGGAGGATGGGCCAAAGGATAAAAGGTGGTTCCAAGGCTGGGTCTAACCAGGGGTCCAAGGATGACAGTGGGATCAAGGACAGGCCTAAAGGGGAAGGATGGGTCTAAGGATGGGTCTAAAAATGAAGAATGGTTCTAAGCACAAAGGAAAATTCCAAGTACGAGCCAAAGGATGAAGGATGGGCCTAATGAGGGACCCCAGGATGAGTCCAAGGACAGGCCTAAAGATGAAGGATGGGCCTAAGGACAGGTCCAAGGATGATGGATATGTCTAAGGACAAAGAAAAGGTCTAAGTACAGGTCAAAGGATAAAGGATGGGTAAAAGGACAAAGGCCAGGTCTAATGAGGAGTGGATGATGGAGTCCAGAGATGGAGGATGGGTCCAATGGCAGGTCCAAAGATGAAGGATGGGTCTAAGGATGGGTCCAATGGCAGGTCCAAAGATGAAGGATGGGTCTAAGGATGGGTCTAAGGATGGGTCCAAGGATGAGTCCAAGGATGATGAGTACAAAGAAAAGGTCCAGGTACAGGTCAAAGGATAAAGGAGGGGCCAAAGGACAAAGGCCAGGTCTAATGAGGGGTCCAGAGGGTTCAAGGGCAGGCCTAAAGATGAAGGCCAGCTCTAAGGACGGGTCCAAGGATGATGGGTGGGTCTAGGCAGAGGTCAGAGGACAAAGGACAGGCCAAAGGATGGGTCTGAGGGTAAAGGGCACCCACCCCTGGGCAGCTCCTGCCTCCAGAGACCCACGGGACACCCCCTCCAAGGGTTAACACACGAGCTGGACTTCTGCTCCCCAACAAATGGATTTTTAAGCCCTCCCATTCCGAGTTTGTTTCTTTCCTGGCTCCTGGCTGATGGATAATCATTAACTACCCAAGAGAGATTCCAATGGCCCGTGGAATTCATGAGGTATTAAATGGGCATTATATTATCAGCCACTCTCAATGTTTTGTTTCCGTTGCAGGACCATTCCTGAGATGTTTATGGCCTGTGGATTTATGGAAGTCAGGGGATCTTTTCAGGAGTAATGTTCCGTACCTCGGAGTTACGGTCAGCAGCTGGAGACTCCATGGAGGGAAATTGGAGGCTGGGAGCTCCAAAAAAACAAAAAAAAACCTTAACCCCTGCCTCAGAAGGTCTTGGCACACAGAAATGATGGATTAAATGCTGGGAATAAGATCCAAAACACAACATTCAGAGGAGTTTATGAGCTGTCATCAGGAATCAAGCAGTACACGGTGGCCTTGCTCTGGAGGGGACCCGGTTGCTGCTGCTGCTGTCACAAATAAATGGTGGTGTTTTATTTTCTGTCTGTGCCCAGGTGGAAAAATCCAGGGGGGAGCAGCTCTGGAGAACCCTGAGGGCTCCATTCCATCAATCCCGACCCACAGCTCGTGGGGAGACTGATTTCTCCTTCTGCCAAAGTCACCCCTGGCTCCCCAGAGCTCATTTCACCCCATCCTCAGCTGGGGAGGAGATAAAGGGACTTGGGATAAGTGACAGGACACATGGAATGGCTTCCCAGTGCCAGAGGGCAGGGCTGGATGGGATATGGGGAAGGAATTGTTCCCTGGGAGGGTGGGGAGGGGCTGGGATGGAATTCCCAGAGCAGCTGTGGCTGCCCCTGGATCCCTGGCAGTGTCCAAGGCCAGGCTGGACAAGGCTTGGAGCAGCCTGGGATGGTGGAAGGTGTCCCTGCCCATGGCAGGGGTTGGACTGGGATGGTCCTTAATGTCCCTTCCCACCCAAAGCATTCCATAAATCAGCCTGAGGGACACCAGCCTCCCTCCTGGGAGGGTCTCAGAAGGATCCTTGCAGAGAACAGGCAGGATGGGGGTAAATTTCCACCCCAAATCACTCCAGGAGATCCCACCCAGCACTTGGGATCCCAGTTGTGTCCTCATACTCTCAGCTCTCCACGTCCAGCCCCTCTTGCCATGCTGGAACAGGACACAGGGAACAGAGAGCCCCAATCCAAAGCAGCCCAAGAGCCCAAAGGCACAACTAAAACCAGAAGGGGTTGATCAGGGAAGGCTCTAAATAATCTTCCAGGGGTAAACTCCCTCCTGCAGGAAGCACAGAGGACTTCAGGACACCATAGAAGTGTGATATTAAAAAAAACCCTGTCCTCAAATTCCATGGCCACAGCCATAAAATAACAATTAGCTGAGAAGAGTCCGAAAATATTTCAATTTTAATCCACTTTTTATCTGTGCCAGGCATTTTCCACCTCATCCAGCCTAATAAACAGCTCCCACTCCAGCAAGGCTGTGCTGGAAAAAAAGAGGGGAAAAAGACTAAGCTGCCTCTTTAACAGCACTAATTACAATCCCGACCCACTAATGGGATTAGCAGGCAGGATTTAGTGGTTGTCTCCTGCAAAATCATTAAGTGCCATTAGAGAAAATGAACTTCCCTGCGTCTAAAAGAGGTTTGCAGGAATCCGGATCCAACCCGGCGCAGCGACCCCTGGAGCACAACGGGGCCCTGTCAATATTGGCCTTTTCCCTGATTAATTCCCTAATCAGGAGTTGGAATTGCCCAGCACCACTGGGAAGGGAGCACTGGAGGCACTGGAAAAACTGGCTGCAGTCAGGGAAAGGAATCATGGAATGGGTTGGGTGGGAAGGGAACTTAAAGCTCATCCCATTCTCCCCATGGGCAGGGACACCTTCCACCATCCCAGGCTGCTCCAACCTTTCTTGGACATTCCAGGGATCCAGGGGCAGCCACAGCTTCTCTGGGCACCCAGGAAGGTGGAGAGTGATGAAGGCAGAGGGGACATCACTGTGTTTGTGTCACTCCATGTGACATTTCCATCTCCACACCTTTCCCACTCCTTCCCTTTGCAGGGAATTCCAGGCATCCCATCCCCGCACTGGGGAATCAGCGGCCAGAAGATTTGATGGTGTCCAAAGCTGGTGTCCCAGCTCCATGTCAGGGTGACCAGGAGTGCTGGGAGGTGTCCCTGCCCTTGGAATGAGAAGAGCTTTAGGGTCCCTTCCAGCCCAAACCTCAATTCCTTTGATCCTTGCCTGACTGTATCCCATTTTCCCAGCGCCTCCAGTGCTCCCTTCCCAGTGGCGCCAGGGGATTTCAACTCAGGATCATTAGGGAACATCCAGTGACCAACCCGGGGGTCAAACAGGGGAAGCTCTGCCCTCAGTGAGACCTTCTCCATGGACTGGGGGCTGGAATGCCAACAGAAGCAGAAGGGAGAGGCTGCTCCCTGGGAATATGCCCTGGGGACACGGGCATGCTCCTGGGGACAAACAAAGCAAACATTTCTTTCCAGTGCCTAAGCACGAGGGGGAGAGTGGCCCTCCAGGAGGCATTTTCCAGCTGAAATGGCTTTGTTCCCAAAAGATAAAAGCCTTTGGGCTCCAAAATTCCCAGCTCAGGGGAAAAGGAGGGTGGATGATCACCCTCATGCCATGCAGTGATGGCTGCCACAGCCCGGGGGACAAGGGACACTGCGATGCTGAGGCCACCAGACACATCTGCCACCCCCAAACCCTCCCTGGTTCCCTCATCCCAACAAGGGGAGCTCCAGGGCAGGCTCTGGGAGCATCACAGGGGATTTAACCCTTCCCGTGTCCCAGCTGGAGCTGCCCAAACATCGTGGGTAGGCTGGAGAGCCTGAGCTGTGCCAGGGCATCCCTGCTCCCTCCACAGCCCTCAGGAGACTCTTCCCAGGGTTCTGGCACAGCCTTTTTATCCTCAAGAACCCCAAATTTGGGGACGAAAAGAGCAGTTTATCCTGGGATCTTGTTTTGGGAGCCAGCTCCATCCCAAAACACCCTCAGGGAGAGGAGGTGATGTCCCAAAGCCCAGACCCACCAGTCCCCTCTGCCACCCCATGCCATGGCAGGAGGAAGGTTTTCCGAGCAGGGTCACCGAAAGGGGTGGAAAAGGATGGAGAGGGAATGTGGTGATGCCCGGGAATCCTTTCCCTGCACAGCAGCAGCCTCTGCCGGCACCGGGAGCGCAGAGCAGGAGCAGCGGGGATGTGGCAGAGCCTGGAGAGCGCGCTCCCGACACCGCCAGGGATGGAAAAGATCCCGCGGGTCTCCAGCACATAAACCGTCCTCTCCATAAGGATTTATAAATCCATAGATCCGCTTTCCAGCTGGAAGGTGGATTATTCCCGTCTCCCTCCAGCAGTTCTCACGGCCATCCCCGTGCAGCAGCTGGAAAATCCAGCCCTCCCATCCCACATTCCAGCATGTCAGCCAACAATCCCGGAGCCCTTGGGTGCTCCCCATCCACCCCTAAACGAGATCCCGGGGGAGCAAAACCGGCCCCATCCCACAAAATCCCTGCCGCAAGGAGCTGCAGAAAGGAAATTCCACATAAAACCTCCGAACAATACGCCGACATTTAGGGATAAATGTACTTTTCCCGAGGCGCTGGGGTGAGGTTTATCCCCTCCAACACCCACCAGCACCGGGAGCACCACTTACTTGGGGGTGTGCGCCTCATCCACGCGGTGCCCCAGCTGGAACTCGTGGGATTTGCTCCGGTGCAGCGCCGTGAACCCGGGGATGAGGTGGATCAGCTTCCTCGACGAGGGCGGGGGGGTCCCGGGGGGCTTCAGTTTGTTATATCCGTTTGGCTGCGTTTA
>JANPWX010000100.1:1804013-1814057 GCA_024734555.1 Trochalopteron elliotii | reverse complement strand
AAGAGAAATGCAATTGTCCAGAGACATAATAATTGGAGATAAGAGAGGCAAGAAAATTACTTCTGTTATATAAAAGTAGTAAAGAGGCAAAGACAGATCTCAGGTAAACAATGCAACAGTAAATTCATTGTGCCATGGAACAGAAATCTGACAACTAATCTTTCCTTACTTCCTTACTTGTCTTGAAGCCCAATTTTTTGTGTCTTTCTCAATTTAATGTTTTTTTTCATTTGGATTTCTGTAATTTTGTTCACTTTTTTTTGTTCACTTTTAAACAGTAGCATCTGAAAGGCCTTGGCAGGACTCCCATCACAGATCTATCATTTTGTAATGATTTGGGAATTATAGGTCAAGTGTTCTTAAAATTATATTGCAGATAAGAAGAGGGATAGAAAAGCTTCACAGTTTCAGAGTTTATGTGGGGAGTGATACCCATTTCTCAAAGAATCTGCAAAGTTAGATGGAAATCATAGATGTATTGGGTTAGAGGCTTCCAAGAGGCCTTTCTCTCATTTTCCCAAGGGTGGAAATGAGAGTGACCTCCATTTAGGTCCTTGAGTTGTACTTCTGGCTGAAAGATTTACCTTTCTGAAATTAGTGGGAAACTTCCCCAGGCTTCACAACCTTTCAAAGACAATAAGCAGCAGCCTCATGATGACACCAGCCAGTTCTGCCAGGACTCTCAGATGGGTTCTATCTCCTCCTGGACTTGTATGATTCAGAGAACTGCACCCAAATAGGGGAAAAGAAGCTGTGGCTGTGGTAAGATGGGAAATGGCAAACATGGAGGAAGTGAGTAAGTTTTCTGACCTCTGAAATAAACATGAATAAATCTAAAATGTAATTTTAAATTTACTTGGGTAAAAAAAAAGATAGAACCTCCATCTAGTAGCTACCCTACTGATCAGATGTTTTAGCCTGATATTCTCCAGATAGCTGGGGTACTTCTGGTGCAGGCATGTGGAGAGGAGCAGTGAGGTATAAATGTGCAGAGGGAAGGCTGAGCTGAATGGAGCATGGTTATTTGACATACTCCAGCTGTGGAACTCTCTCCCTTAGCAATTTTTCCCTCCCCTGCCATATGTTTTAGAGAAGTTTTTAATCTGGTATGTCCTGGACTGTGGACCATTTCTGGGTTATCTGTGGTTGTTTGAATTGATAGAGGTAAGAGCTGCTTATGTGGTGTTTGGGTTTTTTGGTTTTTTTTTTGGTTTTTTTTTTTTGGTTTTTTTGGTGACAGGTTGATCTCCAGTTTGGATGCATTCAGTCTGTATAAAAAATACACATTAAAACACAAGCATAAACTGAAGAAAATCATGTAGGTTATTTTAATAGCTTGTATGCAAAGAATCCTACTATTTTGCAAAGAAAATACAAAAATGGTGGTCTGGGATATCATAACCAAGTCCTTGTAGAGCTCTTGGGGTACCAATAGGTCTGCAAACTCAAAGTTAAGTGATTGCATTTGATAATGTGCATAGTTCTTCATGGTATTTGTATTTAGCCAGTGGAATTGCCCACAACAACTACCATTGACCCAGGTTTTAAATAGAGGGGGCTTTAAATAAGGAGGATGAAGTTATGCACAGTTAAAATAGATGATAGGGACGGACCATGGGGGATGGAAACCTCATGGTTTTGAACTTAGGCCAAGAATTTTGAGCCAACTGCTATTCATTACAAATGTTGTTGCTCCTTTCTCAGAAGCGTCCAGTCCAGACCACTGCTGGCAACCAGAAGAATCAAGGTTCTGATTCACTATTGCAAATCCCAGGCACCCTCCTTCAACTGAGGTCTGCAATGGGTGACTTCCTAAAATTACCTTTTATTCAATTTTATTCTGCAACTATGAAAAGGCTGTAGAATTGCCGAGCTTCTGGTTATTATGGGGTTTGTCCAGCTAGCATTACTTTTCAGCTTAAACTGTAGATTCTCTCATGAATAGATACCCATTTTTATACTCATTTTGCACTGTTACAGTTCCTGAGCTACAAGGCATGTATTTTGCTGTGGTGCAATATAAGTTTGGATGATGACCTGCTGGGCTGATAATAACTCCTGGTGTATTTTATTGGCATTGCTTTCTTAAATAAAATCACATGAGATATAGACTATTGAGTTGCCTGAGAGGCCAGCAGTTATAGTAGGTGTGTGTAATTTTGCACACATTTAGCTGGTTTTGTAGAAAGAGCTAATGTTTGGCATGCATGAAGGTTGTTTTTATTCATCTGGCATGCTTCCATTCAAATACCCATTTAATGTGGTCACCAACTATAGAAATAGTTAAACAGTACTGTAAATGGACATGTTTTCTTTGTTGGGATGATTGCTGACACATTGAATTCTTTTCATTAAGTAATTTGACCACAAGCATCTCTTTACTTCGGAAAAAGGAGGAAAAAAGCTCTAGCAAATACACTTCCTTTCAGTTTTCATATTTGCAGTGTTTATATAGGGGGATATAATTAGAATTCCAGGATAAATTGCACAAGGTATTGGAAGAAAATCAAGACTAAAATAAACTTTCAATTCCTTTTTTTTTTTTTTTGGATTTGACCATTGCACACAAACATTTGGTTATAAATAGATACCTCATCCATGTTGGAGTAACATTTTACATTCAAAGTAGGATTCTGGAAAAGAAAATCCATTTCAAAGTGGTCTGAAGCAAACATGCAATTTGAAACCTTTGGTTAGTTTATAAACCTTTACTACAATTGGATTATATTTATATGCTCTGTAGTAAATACCAAAAAGCTCTCTGAAGTAAAACATATTCCAGCTGAATAATACTTACTGAGAAAACCTGCAACTGCAGTTGGTTTTAGCTCTTGATAAGTTTGCATTGGCAGGGTATTGTGTACTATTGGTATACACTATAGCTACTGTTAGAAGAATAAACACTATTGGCATGTACACTGCCAACCTTACAGACATAAATCAGCTAATCTATTTGATGGTAGCACTTTTCTTACTTGAAAGAAGTGGGAGCATTCAAGTTGAGGAGAACATAGTACTATTCTGTGTCTACCATCCTTATACAGAATTTGCTACTCTACATGGAGATCGCTGGAAAATACAGTTTTATGTTTTCCCTTGTGAATCTAATCATGAAGAATGCTAGTATCTCTCTGAAGATCCTTTCATCATGAAAATATAGGCACACATATGCACAATATACAGGAGCACTCACTGTTTAAAGGACAAGATCATTTCTCCCAGGAGGAAAGGCTGAGAGAAACAGGACACTTTAGCCTGAAAGATGAGAAGGCCGGGGGGAATTTCATCAATATGGAATAATACCTGAAAGGAAGGTGGAGTAAAGCAGATGGAGCCAGCTACTTGCCAATGATGTCCAGTGACAAGACAAGAGGCTATGGGCTCAAACAGGAGATTCCACCTGAATGTGAGGAAACACTTTTTCACTGTGAGGGTGACTGAATAGTGGCATGGGCTGCCCAGAGAGGTTGAGGGGTCTTCATCCTTGGAACTATATAAAAGCAACCTGGACACTGTCCTAGGCAACCAGGTGTAGCTGCCCTGTTTGAGGAGGGAGGTTGAACCCGGTGACCAACAGAAGTCCCTTTCAGTCTCAACTATTCTTTCAGAGTTTGCAGTTTAATATAAAGTTGAAAAGAGAAGCTGGGTCAACAATATCAAAACTAAATGAAAACTCTTCCTCAGAGCATCTACAGTAGTTTTTTTCTGCCTACTACTTCCCCTTGGTATCTCAAAATATACTAGGAATTTTCTGTATGTCAAAACAAGACTGAAATTAAATAAAGAATTCCATTAGACACAGCCCTTTTCCCCTTGAGAATAATAATTTAAACTCATTTATATAAGCAGTTCTAGGTCAATTTATCAGCCACCAGTACCAGAGGATGCATGTCATTACACTACTATAGCTGAACTTAGGCAAGCAAAGATACAGCATCTGAAACCAAATGAAACTAAGGGAAAACCAGGATGAAGAGTGATTATTTATTTTCAGCTAATTTACTCCATCTATGCTAGAATTCATGTAGAGATTCAGGTTCATTATGAAAAAAAATAAAACAGCCTAAAGAACCAGGTTAAAGTAGTGCTTGATCATTTCTTTCTGGAACAGCATTGTCATAATTTGTAATTTATATAGGAAGTCTGGACAGCATACCCCTACTTGCCCTCTCCCTCCCCCGCCCAGTATTGGCAATGAGCCCAAGGCACAGGGAGAAACAACATTATGAAAACTGTTTGACAGTCTAAGCTGGTACCTTAGGCAGTTGTAAATAATTTTCTTCTGATTCTGCATCTCCCAGTGTATTTCTGGCTGTATGGACCATAATTCATGAGCAGGAACAATTGAATCCATGCTGCACCAGATTATTTGCTGCTTTTGTCATAAAGACAATTCTGGTAACTTTTCGGGTTGATTTATGGCTCTTACTTATATATTAAAATTCTTATGCAACTCAAGAAGTCCTAGCTTGCAGTTTTTGCTCTGAAGTCCATAATTTTTTCAGGTAATATACAAAACTGCTGGCCTGCTTGATTCAATACATCTCCTATTAGAATTATGATCAAGAACATGTCTTCATGCAAATCTCTTCTGCTAATGTTACTTTTTTCTTTTGTTGAAATTATAGCAGAAATTGTGAGGTTAAGTTTGGTTTCAACTCACATATTTGTGGGTTTTGATTCTTAAAAGCTTTTTAATAGTCATCTTCTGCATGACATATGTGACTCTTTTCCTGTTTTATTTTATTTAGTTATGGAGAGTAATCTAGTGATTACATTTTTGGTTTTCAGGGGTTTTTTTTTCTTTTTTTTAAGAATCTGACATCTGCCTCTAATGTTGCTCAACAGAAGGTTTTTATGCACCTCTTGCCCATGAAAACGACAGTGCACTGTTGATCCTAAGTGTTGCCCAGTGTGTATTTTCTTGCCACATAAATAATATTTCTTTGGTAAATTCCACTAATGCTGAATGTCTTGCTTGTGCCTCAGTTTTGGTTTCTTCCCTCTGATTGCTAAATGCACATGCATGCAGCCCATGGAGATGATCATGATTTAAGTGACAAAGTACTATTGAGGTATAATATGGTATTCCTGTGTTCAAGCATTTGCCTTCCTGAGGAAAGGAGGCAGCATCAGGCATTGGCTGCATGGTGTAAAACTGGACATGAACAGCTGTAGCATGATCTGAAAAACACATGCTGTAAAGCTATAGGAGTTGTACTGGACTCAGTGTATTACTGGAACAGTAGAACCTTACAAAAATTACAAGAAAAAAGGTGAGGCAAAGTAGACTGACTCCCTAATGAACAGGGTAATGTTAAACTTGGGGGATTATCATTCTGATCCCCTGTGCAAAATATGTTTGATATCAAAATTGGTAACGTGGAGAGCTAGAAATCTTTTAAAATTATATATGTATATTTCATTCATATGAAATTTTACAGAGTTTTGAAAGGCAAATTATTGTTTATTTACAGGGGAAGATAACTCTTTGCACTATAATGAAATGCAGTAAACTTCAACACAAATACTACTCACAGTTTTTAAAGAAGGACTAGGAATGTATGGAAAAAACTTAAGCTGGAGTACAAGAGTGATTTAGCTGATTGAATTGCTGTATTTCCTTGATACCTTATAGTTTTCTTATTAGCATGTGAGTCACAGAATTTTTACCTGCCACGTGACGGAGACAATATTTACTTAATAAATTTTACTTTTGAATATACCACAGAATTGCATAGTCCCAGAGGAAAAGTAGCGACATTGAAAGTCTCATAGAAAATTTGGACTTGGATTCTTTCCTTCTGTTCTATTTTGTAAGAGGTATACATGTTACATTAGCAGCACAAATGCAGACTGTGATTCTGCTTGCCATTAAGTGCAAATCAAGTGGTTTTTACACAAGTTGTGATGTGATTTAGTGACTTGGGATAGTGTGGGATTTGTGGTCAACTTTCTCAACCTCAGCAAGGGTGAAATACCTAGAAAAGAGGAAAGATGGTTTTGTGGTTTAAGTATGAAATTGGAAAACAGGAGATTTGTTCCTGGTTTGATGACAGATTATTTGATTTGTGGAAAAGTAATTTTCTGTTCCTTAATTTCTGCTTATGTAAATGGAAGTGCTATTGACTGATTCTGCTGAATAGAGGACTTGATTTATTAACATTCATAATGTATGTTAAGACAAGGAAGAAGTCAATATTAGGAAAGTGGACTTGAAAGAACTTATTTAATACCCTCCTCAAAGAAAAGTTACTTGGTAGTAGAATACCCTGAAAGCAATATCTTCTATTGGTGTGTTTATGTCCAATTCACAGGTATGTGTAACAAGGAAGATAAATTTTAAAGTTCTTTCTCTGTGATTTCTGTCATATCTTTCATATTCTATCATCTACCATATTTATCAATATCTGTCAGCCTACAATATCTGCCACTTGTATCTTTATAGCTCTTTTTTTTTAGTATTGCCTGTACAGATGATGCCGGGGGTATTCTAGAAACTGTTTCTGTTCTGTTGGTTTTCCCCCTTTGGGAATGATTACAGTGACAAAGAGCATACAAAAACCTGGACTTCATCCTGCAGCAGAAGTTTGGAACACTGAGACTGCTGGGCACAGCCTACGCCAGGTGAAGTAAGTAGTAATGTTAGAGAGGAGCAGGTCCTACACACACAAGGAAGGTTCATTTCACTAGACAAAACTGTAAATAAGCTTGTCTTCTTCAGAACTGGGTTTCCTGTTGTTTACACGTGTTTTTAGTTGGTGTTTCTTGTATAACCAGTTACATGTATGGCTCGTGACAGTGATTGATTTTTTTAATGGATTATACACTGCAAATACACTGTGCACTGAGCTGTTGTGGATTTTTGAAACATCACTACTGTCCTGAGCTGTGCATTGAACACATTCCTGCATGTGTAGTTAAACTGCAGTGTGCCAGATGTCACTCTGTCACACTCGTTGTCCCAGAAGCAGCAGTTGCCCTCACCATTTTTACCCTCCCTGCATCAGAATTAGCGAACCCCTCTCTCAAAACATCTCTTCACTCTCTTGCTGCCTTATCACCAGGATTCAGATTTGTGTGCAGTCAGATGTGCCTTCATCACTTACAGTGCAGAATACAGGAATAGAATATATACCTGGGACTTCATTCCCTGGGAAATTATAGATAATTCAGAACCTAGTGGGCTTGCTAATGGCATGGTCAGCTGCAAGTATTTTCAGCTGCAAGTATCTTCAACTCTTCCTCTGCTCTCAACACAGTGTATCTTATCAAGTTTGGTTTATCTTATCAATCTTTGGTGTATCTTATCAAGTTTAGGGTCTTGATTTGCATAGAAACATCTCAATCTCAGCTCAACACAGGCATGAGACTAGAAGTCTGAGATAAAGGTCAATAGACTGATAGCGTGGCTTTTTTGGCACAAGACACAAAAATATAATTATGGAGGAATGGAGAAGAGTAAAAAAACCCGGAAGGATCAGTGTGCTTGCATTAAATGAACACCTTTTCAGGCAAAATTCACCTTCCTATGAGTTTTGATTTTTTTTTTATACACAAGGATAGCAGCATTGTTGTTCAAAATACTATCTTCCTCCGTGTTTCTGCTTCATTGTTGCTAATTTGCAGCTAAAACTTGGCTGTCATGTTATGTTTACCAAGTGTCTTACCAGTATCATTAAAGAAACTTTCTTGGACATTTATTCTAGTCAATCATTTGAGTGCTTGATGCACAGCTGCCGGATTACTATTGTTAGTTAAGTCTTGCTGGACATCAGGTCAGCCCACTCGATGGCATCAGCATTTTGCCAGACTTTCATACTTCTTCACTAAAAATAAGGCACAAAAGTGGTTTTTTATTGTTATACTGCCAACAACTTCTCCATCTTCTATACAGTATCTTGATGCATACCCACATAACTTAATACACCTTTAACTCATCAAGAGATCTGGTTCTTTGACAGCTCACTCAGTAATCCTTCTACAGTCATGGATATGAGAAACTTGTTAAGAAAACTCTACTAGTGATGATAAACCATTGCCAAAACAAATGAATTCATAAGTGAGTGCATGCTCAGTTCTACTGTTGGATATGGAAGTGTAATATGTGATCTTTCAGTGACTGGGTAACTGGTTTTTTGGGCTGATGTTCCAAAACAAATTGTAAAGGCAGCAGAAGTTAACCAAGAGCAGACAATCTTAATTAGAGTAGGCACCATGTCTGACCAGCACACTAGTAGTAACATACAAGAGAGCCAAACAGGCTGCTGAGGATGTCTTAAATACTCAGTGCAGCATTTCACTAAAGGAATTGATTTTATGACATGTCCCTTTGGACATGAAAGGGAAAGCGTCAGGTTGCCCTAGACCTTAACTCAAAGTGATGTTCAAATGTTGGTTTTGGCACTTGTCCTGGACTTGGCTGTAATTACACTTGGTGGTGTAATTTGTGGACGCACTTTTTCTACAAGTTGGAAAGGCAAAAGCAGATGCTGTTACCAGAAAGAAATCCCTGTGGTTATCACAAATAGGTTATCTTCCCTTTTGCCCATTAAATCTTGACAGTGATTTCACTACACATGGTCTGTTATACCACATCACACATCCAAGTGAAAAAAAAACAATTATCAATCAGTCAAGAGCTGGCAATCAGCTCCATATTTCAGCAAGGATCTCATACAAGCCAGATGCTCTTCTGTCTTTCCCAAACAGCACCATGTCATTGCATTCACTTCTTGGCTATCAGCTTCTCATGTGAATGGAGGGAACCAGGTTTGGTCCTCAGTGCAGTTTTTATATCTCAGTCCTCTAAGGGGGCTTGCATATTATCTGAGCACAGGTACAAGCACCTCTTAGAATCATCACCTTGTAGCTTCCACAGCCTCATAGCTTCTCCAGTTGTTTTTTCTCTGTGCTTGAAAAGTTCTGGGCTGATGCTGTGGACAGAAAGCTTATCATGGGGATTGCATGGTCATGGAAAGACGAAAAAAAAGGGGAAGGAGCACTGGAGGGGGTCTTCTGCTCAAATGTGAACAGAAAGTAGTAAAGCCATCCTGAGGAAAGGTGTCATTTTTGAAGGATTACTGGCACAATTTGTATCTTGTGCAAAGAACGGCCACCTTTGTGCAGTATTACTTGAATTATCTGTGAAGTGTTTTGAGGGTGGGGAATGCTCTGCACAGAACTACCAGCTGAAATCTGAAGCCTAAAGTCACGGTTGGCATCCAACTGCTTCCTGAAGGGTTTGGCTTTGTATTACAGCACAAACCAGAGAAAATCCTTGTTTAATGCTTCTAAGCTACAGCCAGACCCTTGCAGGAACAGCTGATGAGCTTTAGCCTTGATGTAGGCACAAATCAAACAAATGCTGCAACCCAGTCCAAGCGGTTGACCCCATCTGTCTGTAATCAAAGAGATCTCAGAACAGCTCTGACCCTAAACTGGTGACAGGCTGCTATTAGAAATGTCCTTTGGTAAGTCCCAAAGCCGTAGTTCATAGAAACCAAACAAAAATAAGGGCTGTATTTTAACATGTTAGTCGTGAGTACAGATGCAGTCATTGCTGTCAGTAGTGGTGCAAGCACATTACATGCAGTGGGGTTAGTGTTTAAACTTGTGCCTTTTTGTTCTAGACAAGGGCTGGGACACCTGATGTCACACACGCCAACATCTGAGAGCTATTAGGAGGAGTGTTTGAGACAGAAAAAAACATATACGTACACCTTGCAAGCCTTTCAAAAAGCTTTGTTGTTGGGGAGGTTTGGTTGGTAAAAGAAGGCCATATCATAACGCTTTTGGCTTTAGACGGGAGCTTTGCAGAGAGGAGGGCGTAACCATCTTCCTTCAGGAAGTTCAAGATACAAAAGCTCATGACAAGGAGGCCCACCCTCCTCAGTGCCCCTAGACCGCGGTCTGTGCCTCGCTGTCCGCAGCAGCTGGGGCTGTTGCCTTCTCTCCCGCCCCAGGTGTCCCACGCAGGTCAGGTGCCCCAGGCAGGGGGAGGCGGCCCCGGGCGGGCCGCGGGCGCCTGCTTTATGCGTCTTC